>CM057812.1:43595361-43767861 GCA_030067965.1 Latrodectus elegans
ATAATTTTTTAGAATACAAAAATTATCTCTACTTGAACCCAATATTTATAGTTTTTAAGCTCGTATTTATTTCAAAAAGGAAGTCAAGTAACATTTCACAACATTGCAACGAAATGATTCATCCTCATTTATTTTCGTAAAATATGCCTTTGATAATACAAAGGTATTCACTTTAGATTAAACGCTAACATGTACTGATGATTTTCAGTGAATTTAGTTGCCTAAAAAACAGTTAATATCACGTCATTTATTCCATTATTATAGATTATGTACGTTTAAATATAAATTAAATTTTTGAAATTATTGTTAGTTTCTACTGTGTAACTGTTCATATTCAATATTTTTTATATTTACATTCATAATTACTACAAATTTTACTCATCAAAAAAACAATTAGATTATTGCTAATATTTTTAACATTACTAAAATAGTGAATTTTAAAAGACAATTTTTGCATATATATATATATGTATATATATATATGCAAACTTATATATATATATATTAAGAAAATTTTTCTTTGTTAGCAAATCGCTTAGAAAAATTCGGAAATATTAAATAAAAAGAAAATAAGAGTGTTCCTTCTCTCTTTCTTTCTCTGCCTCTTTGCTTCAGAAAATATTTCACTTGTAAATGCAAATTATAAAAAATGTAGTTAATTAACCTAATATGAATGCAAAATCATTAAAACTGAAATTAAAATAAATGGTAAAATATTAATTTGTTTTAAAACATTCGAGTTTTTATGCAAAGTGTGTCTTGAAGAAATGAAACTAATTTTGAAGAAAAAATTATTTGCTTCAATGAAAGTTTATAAGAATTCTTCAACAGAACTTAAAATAGTTAATATTAATTACCACTCGGAGCAAGTTAAAAGGGCAAAATAATTAATAAAGAAAAAAATTTCTTGAAAAAATAAAAATTGCTTAAAAATCAGCATTATAATTTATTTTTATAAATATTTCTTTCGGAGTAAGATCAATTTATCTTTGAACAGTTTTATTACTTTTTACACTTTGTGTACATAATTTTAGTCAATTAAACTAAATAATTAATTTCAATTGGTTGAGTCATATTCCTTTATTTTCACTTGAATATTTTTATTTCCTAAATTCATAAATTTCAGTCAGCATTTAAAAATAAAATGAAATATGAAATCGTGTTTTAATGGCATTTGTATTCTCTGGAAATAATATTTTAATGAAAATATATGAAACAATTTAGGTTTTGAAGACTTATGAGTCACTTAAAAATAAAATTAGGCTCCCTTAATATATTGATACAACTTTGATATATTTTAAATATTTGATATATAAGTTAAATTTGTTCTTATATTTTCCTATCAATTGATGAATTGGAGATAATACACTATTAAGCAGAAGCTGTGTTTAATTCCTTGTAAATAAAACGAATGCATTCTTAATGATAAGTATTTCTATTGTGACAAGCATTAACTGTTACGAAATCAGCCAAAAGCCACTTTTCTATACATTAAAAGAATTCAGACTTTTAATTTTCAGTATGCAAAAACACAGGATAAAATATTTGCGTTCGGTGTAAAAGTGGGTACCTTTTGGTTTTGCAAAAAATTTGGAGATAAATATTGGCGATTAAATTTAATTTCTGGTAACTCTAGTATTTTCAGCTTTTCAATTAACATAGGAATGCCATTTTGGTATTCACATTTTGGCCCCTATCTTGGAGTCAAAAAAATCGCCAAAATATCAAGGAGTACCATTAAATACATTTTATATTAGATAAGCTGTATTTGTTCATAAGCAATAGTAAAATAGCAATTTATGTAAAAAAACAAAACCGAAATGATTAAATTATTATACAAATTGAAGCCTTAAATGTAAAGTTTAGTTTTTATTAATAATTTTTATTAGCTTATCTTGCAAATAATTGAATTTTGAAATACGTCATTCATTATGATTATCTGCAGAATATAAAATATACAACTGGTGCATAAATAATTTTAAATACCAATGATTGGTGGCTCAGAAAATGAGCTCTTAACTCAGAGCAACCACTTTATTTGAACTGCACAATATTAGCTCCCAAATTACATTTGAGCTGATGGATCGAACCGATATTAAATCCGAGAAGTTATTGAAATGTATTCATGTACAATTCCTCATCTAACTGAGTTTCAACAAGCAGTGAATATATATTTTAGAAAATTTTAGTAGCAAAGAATGACTTTCAATTTGATTACCAAATAAATTAAATGTTAGAAATTATGGTTTGGTATGAATATCAGATGAATATATATGAATATATCAGATGAATACATATGAATATCAGATAATTAGCTATCACCTGAAAATTGTTTAATTTTAATTGTAGACGTTCTAAAATTCCTTCTTTTGAAAATCTTCATTGTGATATGCTGCGTTCATTAAATTTTTCCATAAAATAATTTCTGTTATAAAGTGAATGTCATTCTGATAAATTTTCTTTATGTTTGCCAGCAACTTTTTTTTTCAGATTCTTGAAAAAAGCTTACTTTTAATCTCTCTCATACATGAATATTTGAATGAAACTGTTGTAGGAAACCAAAATTATCATATTGATATAATTAAGCAAATAATAAAAGAAAGAATCCTAAGTGGAAAATATTCTAACTCTATTTGAAGAAAACAATTCCTCACCAAATTACGCTTCCTACGAAAATCAGAAATTCTTTATGTGTTTCCGTTAATCTTGCTCTATACTCATCAATATATTACACAACTTTTCTGAAATTTGTTTATCTAAAAAGGGTTTTTTGTTATTTTATAATACGTCCACCTGTTTTAATCATAATTTTTTTGCATATAGATTTTAAATTTTACCTTAGCTAATTAATATTTTACAATGATATATTCCTATATAAATAATTAAGATTCTTGATACGTTCTATTACGTACAATATAAATTTAGGTGGATATCAAAGCCTGAAGTCTTAAAATTAAATACAGGTGGTTATTAAATAATAAAAAATAATGAATAAAAGTGATAGATTTTTAATGTGTTTCTTAAGCATATTAAATAAAGAAATAGAAACAATTTCTTTTTATGAATAGTAATATATATTCTGGTAGTATATGTAGTAGCTTTATTGAAGTTTTAGATTTTTTCAAAAGCTTAAAATGTTGGACCTCCGATTTTTTCATAGAGGTCGAATTGGAGAAGGTTAACAAAATAGAGCAATTGAGATGGATGCATCCAAACTAGTAACATATAGGCGTTTTTAGATGTCATTGTACATAATGTCTTAAGTCATAACAGAGTAAACATACAACTCGGAAAAATAAGATCGGCAAAACAAAATATAGGATGGAAAGGGAAAGAAAACGACGGGTATAGAAGTTGATTATAATGTCTACGCGAATAAATGAAGCAAAGGTACAGGTCAATCACCATCTGGATTCTTTATTATCAATGGTTATAGTTAGAAGGCTCCTTTTCATAAATGGAGCATTTACGACAAGGGAATAGTTACCAAGCTACTAAAATTCAAAATGGATGTGGTATTTCAATTTTGTACACCCATATCTACCGAAATGAACTTCCATAACAGATAGTGAAATGCTAAATGGATGTAGCCTGTTTAATATCATGCATTGCCGACCCCCCTGTCTAGTAGTCACAGTGCCTGACTGCGGATAGAGAGGTCGGATGTTCGAATCCCGGTTCAGGCATGGATGTACTTTATATATCTATCCTGTCCTTTCTTTGTATGAATGAGGTGTGAATAGTTGCACACCCTATAAACGGGTCCCTATATCATATGTGTACTGAAGCAGTCGGACTCCACACCAAATATGGTTCAGGATGGAAAAGTGGAGCAGCGCAACCCATATTGTCAGCCTAAGCTGGCACAAGACAAAACAATATACTTTATTAATTTTAGAGTGGAATTTTCCTAGATTGTAAGACTTTTTCACACGTCAGGAGGGAGGAACTCAGAAAACACTCAAGTCACTCACTCGACAGATGTGCGTGAAGAAATATGAATGCAACAAGCCTCTCCCATTGTTTAACATGGATGAAATTATTCAAAAGACTTTTTTCTCTCTGGAAACTGCATTTATTTTAACAGTTCACAATGAGACCTTGAAATGAAAGCTGCTAAGTATTTTGCCGTATTTCTTTGCGACACATTCAGTTAATGCTCATTATTTACAAAACGGCATTAAGTAGAGAAAATTCTTGATTTTCATCTTTGCAATGTTCAATTAGTGTTCACTATATATGCATTGTATATGAAAGATGAATGCGTAGGGACAAACATTGAAGTTTCTGCGTATCCTTCTTTGAAACATTATATATATATATATATATATATATATATATATATATATATATATATATATATATATATATATATATATATATATATATATATATATATATATATATATATATATATATATATATATATATTATATATATATATATATATATACATTATATAGTACTTATTTCCCAGTAATTTATACTTGTTTTTAATTGAAAATAACTGAAGTATAATAGTTTGTTCGGATTTAAAACTTTCATTTTAATTGTTCAGTGGTAAGTCACAGCCAAAATTTATCTATCAAATAGCATTGATATTTATTTTAACCTTTAGCATTTTAAAATTTTGTTAGTTTCATAATTTGAAAAATAGAGTATCGTTACTTATTGTTTTATCATTAATACGTAAATTTTTCCATGTTAGAAAAATTATTGGAATATTTCAAACGAGACATATATAAGTAAAAATAATGACTACGATTTTAATATAATTGGAAAAAAATTTTAAATATGGAAATATGATCCGACTGAAACGATTTTTAAATTCCGCGTAATACAAGTAACTTGAAGCATACAGCATAATTGGTGCAATTTGTGGTCACTTTGAATGCTGTGTAGATTTTTTTCAAACGATGTTAAGTTTTACAAAAGAGTGGAGTTTTGATCTTGTTATTATTATATTCTTTGAAAGTGGAATATTTTTTCTTCAATTACAGCGCTAAAACTGAATCACATTACTAAAATGAAAATGATTGAAAAAATAAATAATAATCTATTGTTTTTTTTTAATTTTATTTATTTTTTAAGAACAATTTAATGTCTCATTTTCAACCAAGTATACTAGTAAGTATTGTAACTAAAATTTTGATAATAAAGAAATCCGATTTAATGATAAAAAAAAAATTTCTACAACGCATACTTAGAGTAATATTTCAAAATATAAGTGAAGAATTGGTGACATCTTATGTCATGCGGTAAGTATATCATTAACATTGCCAAAATAGGTAAATACTTGTAATTTTAAAACAGAGACTAAGTAGAAGAATATTAGACTTGACTTGCACCCAAGAATTATTCTTTTACTGGGCGACGTTTTAAACACAACAACGAAGTCACTATCAAAACCACCAATGGTTTTCAATTGTATTATTACATTTTGGTTGCAAAAAATACTTCTTTTATGACTAAGATACCACAACCAATAATAAAAAGTAAAGTTGCTTCAGTAATTTTAGTAATTTTTAATAATTAAAGTGAGTATTTGTTCTACTATATGGTGGTGTATTTAAAACTGTTTCTGTACCCAAGCCTTCTGAATATCTGATTTACTTAATGAAGACGATAGCGAAAAATATAATAGGTTGTTGTCACAATGTCTTCCTAGTAGAATGACTCCTATGAAGACGGCAACGCAACTGTGATGAAGATGATATGTTTGGTCTGTTTTACCAAACTTTATGTTTCTAAAGACTTTTTTTAAGTGAAATCAGTTTTCGCTCTTAAAAATTATCACATCTTATTCTTAGCGTGTGTGTGTGAGAGAGAGAGAACAGAGGCTATACCCCTTTTCTTTCACCCACAAACATTAAGGTCAGGTCCAGACAAAATAATCAGTGGGATTTACTGCAACAATAAAAATTATTTATATGAAAATATATAATTTCTTACTTTATAATCCCAAGCAATTTTGATCTTTTTAATCGATTCGTTATACATAAAGTAAACTTTATCATAACTGTTACTATTTCTAATAGTGTGCTGGAATACTATAAGAAATACTCAATAACTTTATAGCTGGGATACTATAAGGAATATCCAGTAACCTTCTAATACACTGGAATATTATAAGGAATATCCAGTATCCTTATAGTAAACTGGTAAACTATAAGAAATATCCAGTATCCTTATATATTGGAATTCTATAACGAATATCCAGTAACTGTCTAGTAAACTTTTATATTATAAGCAATATCCATAGTATCCTTATAGTATACTAGAATTCCATAAAGAATATCTAGTAACTATCTGGTATACTGAAATACTATGAGAAATATCCCCCCCCAGTAACCTTATAGTATACTGTAATACTATGAGGAATATCTAGTAACCTTATAGTATACTGGAATAGTATAAGTAATATCCAGTATCCATATATACTGGAGTACTATAAGAAATATCCAGTATCCATAAATTGGAATACTATAAAGAATATCCAGTAACCGTCTATAATATTGGAATTATATAAGGAAAGCCCAGTATCCTTATAGTATACTGAAATACTAGAAACATATTTCACTGTATTGAGTCATAAGGATTTCCTCCCTTGTGACAAGTAAACCATATTCACTTATCGAGTCCAAGAAACCCCTCAATGACCACCTGAAAGTGCGTTCATGCAGAAAATAGAATCATAGAATCTGTTTCCCTTTATTCAACGATGACTGAAATCAAATACAGGAAATTTCACTCTGAAAAGCACTGTCTTATGATGAGGTCAAAAGAACATCATTTTAACTCTACACAGTGATCAAACTAACGACCTAACGCAATTGTAAAACATTTTAATATCCATGAAGTAAATTCTCTACCTAGAGGTGTTTTCATAGATAGAGGGTCATATTTTGTGTTGAAATGGCAAACACTGAAAAATTCCCTTACACCCAACCCGATATATATACATGCAGAGGTATAACTTCCATCAACCGCTGTTCATTCATAAGTCACTTACTTTTCAAAGAGCGTTTTTATATACTTTATTTGGAACTTGAAAAAATTTGACAAGTAACTTGAAATTCTGCTGAGGGTATTTTGCAAGTAGTTTTTAAAATTACAGCAATAAAAATACACGTTTTTTAACTTTACATAGATGACTGTGAACTCTTCTGACAAATTTACCAAATCAGTATGCGTGTCAATACGTATATTTCGTTTCCAGATCATCAATCTGTGTTTGTTGTTGTACCAGCATTATTACCTGTACCTAGTCCTCAATTGGGCTTTACAAGTTATATCGAAGCATCCGGATGAAGACTTCGGTATTTTAAATCAAGGACAAACCAGAAGAATCCCAATACATCCAGTCCGAGAGTCATCATTTTACCTGGACGCCCAATTTTAATATTCTCCAGTCACCATTAGCGAACACGATGGATCTTCAGTTAAGCCGTGATTCAAACTCACTACCTTCCGATTATGAGAACGACGCCTTAACCTAGGCCACTGAGCTGTGTGTGAAACTTTTATTGGTAATATTAGACAAAAGCATGTATTCACGCAGCGTATCAGGTGAAATGAATGATTATATGTCGTCATGATCAACATTATTTCCTCTTCGACTGCGAAATTAATATGTAATATCGAAATAATTTTTGTTATAGAGTATTTAAAAACATGTTTCACATAACTCTAAGGAGAAAAAAGAGATTTTGAAATTTAAAAATTAACACTTTTTTAAATCAAGAAATAAAATAATATAAATAAAATTTTGTGCTACTTAATTTAGCATATAAATATATACTCTGTATATAAATATATTTAATAATTTAACATACATATTTTTTATATTTAGCATATAAATTCTGTATTTTTAATTTACTACATTTATAATTCTGTATTTTTAATTTTTAAAATATACAATATTTTAAGTTTTCAATCAAAACTTTTCTCTTTGAGTGCTTAAAGAAATAAACATAAGATCTCAGTAACTATTTTATAACTTAGTCTCAAATAACATGTAACGTTATTAGTTGTTTGGTTTTTAATTTGAAATAAAGTTCAATATTTTTCTAGATAATACTGGTATTTATATTTTTTGGGAGCTTTTAAAATGCTTATAGCCTATTAAAGTTATAATGCTGATGCTCTTAGGGATAAAATTTCTTGTCGTTTCTCAAAAAACTACCTACCTAATGGCTATCATGACGGCCGAAAGAAGTTGCAAAGCATTTAACTATTCCTTTGTAAATTACCTTCTGGCAGAACTTTCGCAGATATATTATCATATTCCCGTATCACGAGGGAGAAAACCCGGAAAACTTCTAAGCCTTCACTACGGTAAACTTGTATCCAGAAACAAAACATGCATTTCCCATTGTTTTACTTACTCAGTACTTACAGGATTTTATTCTCTGGATTACACAGATGTATTCATATAAATGCATAAAAAATGTATTATTTATGATTTTTCCGAATGCGTTATGTGATGCAGAATGTCAAAAGTTCGCAGAAAATTGTAAAGCTAATTTAAAAAATTATTTTGAAAGTGTTCCATGCAGATTATTTAACAAAAAAATTATAGAAGGCAACTATTTATTCCTTTTTCAAAACTACTTTTCATTTAAAAGTAATAGTGTTAACTCCTGAAGCAGCTTTATGCAAAGTATAATTGCATAAAGCTGCTTCAAGAGTTAACACCAATTATTTGCTTAAATTGTATGCGTTCTGTAAGAATGCATCATAATATAGATATTCATTATATATAATTTTTGGTAAATAAATTTAAAAAATAGTTAAATAAGTATTGGGGGTTGTTCGGGAAAAATAATTTCGTTTTTCCAATATGGATCAGCTTTTTGCTAGTAAAAGCAACCACTTTATGAATGTGAAATCATGCTACTACCAGAAAGATGGTAAAAGTTATTGGACTAGAATGGACAATGTGCAAATCAATACAATATTTATTTGATGTACTTTTTCTTATTTTCATGAAAAACGAAATGAATTTCCGAACAACCCGATATATAAGGATTTTAAGTTTCAAAATGATTCCTTCCTGTCACACCTAACATTGTATTTTAGAATTTAAATGCAACCATTTTCAAGCATCTTATTGAGAAAAAGTTAAATTAAAAAAATTAAATAATAATTGTATAAGAGTCGTAGTTTATATTACACATTCCCCCATATCGCCATTCGTTTTTGTATCTTGATATAGACGAATAGTTTTGATTTATTTAAAGGCTCTCTCACCCTAAATGACTTTAAAACTTTGGCATTGTGAAAGACGTTAATGATTTATGTAAGTTTTAGGACTGCTAACATTTATCACGAAATAAAAATGCAGTTGTGAATTATGTAATCATCCTGAATTCTGATAAATAACAAATAAAATAAATATATCAGAGAGAAAAATTCATAAATTTATTTACTTAAGTTAATTAATCAATTTACTTGAATTAATAACTCTATTTATTGAATTCCTATGGATTTGTATTATATTCTAACCTTAATAGCTAATAACACATAGATTTAAATACAATAATCATAAAAGGTAATTTACATAAAACCTAAGGACACTTATTTTATTAAATGTCCTGATTTGATAATTACTATGAATTTTTTGTCATGATCACTGAGTGACTTCAAATCCCAAATTAATCAAAGATAGGCCGCATTCTATAAAACCTAATGGAATACATTAATGGTTACTAATGGTCGTGGTCGCAATGTCCTTTAAGTGAAGTGAAACTTTTGAAGGCGGAGATCAAGTTTGGGTATTCTTCTGCTTAGTTCCTGCTTATAAATTTCGGAGGCTCACATCCACCTGCTTCCATCTAAGTGGTAAGATTCAAGTACATACTAAGGGCTAGATACAAGGAAACGTGCTGGTGTTCCCTCACGAAATATGAAATTTTAGTCAAGTTGGAAAATTATTTTTCGAGGTAGTAAAATTCCAAATAAAAACAAATATTTGCTTAAAATAAGAATCAAACCCATGAACATTAACTCTGATGAGTTTACTAGCAGATAAAAGTGTAGAGCTTAATACTCTAAAATAAGCACAAGAACATTTCTTACAATTTGGTATATCACATAGAATAAAAAAAAATACTAATACTTTTCTTTACATTCATTAATTTAAAAAAGGAAATTACGTTTATACCTAACAAAAGGAAGCGAGATTCAATGTAATTATCAATTAATTTCTCCTTTTTAAAAAAAAATTCATTTAATTTTAATAATCGGTAAAATTATTGCAAAGATTGTTTACAGAAACCATTTTAAGAAGGGACTCCTGCTGTGTTGTTAAGAAAAGGGACTTTTTCTTCAAAAGAAATCTCTGACAAAAAAGACAATCTCGTAAAATAAAAATAAAAACTAAGTTTTAAAAAAGTCAGTCGTCTTATAAAACTTTTTTTATATGTTAAACCTACTTCACAGGTTTATATTTTTCTTTTCCTGAATGTGTGCTTCCCTGCCTTTTAAAGAAGCTATTTACTTAGCTTCAGAGAAATAATAGAGTTAATTAATTGAGTTTATTTAGTGAGAAAACTTACTTTTCTGTTTTCATAGAAAGGATTAGATTGCCTAAAGTCCCATGAAATTTGAGTTGTTTTAAAATGCAAGTCTTGCTACCTCTTTCCTTTGATATGGGAAATTTAATAACTCAAGTCACAAATTTAAATTCTTTCCGACAAAAATTAATTAATTTAAGAAAGACGGGGCGCAAAATGTTTCCCTTTTTTTTTCAAGACTTCATTCCCATTTCTCCTCATTACGTACATTTCATAAATTTATTTCATTTACCTTGGTTTCCCAAGTTGTTTGAATTTCCTTGTATGTTTGTTCGAAGAAATGAAAATTGTTGATTGTGGCATTATAAATGCATATACACGTTAACGTTTCATTTTTCTTTTGATGATGCAGTGGGAGAACAAACCGATGCCACTCTCTTAGTTTTAAGAGTGTATATTCTTTTCCTTAAGTGAAGTGTTTTCTCGCGCTAAGGTAAGATAATTTTTAAAAATGAAGTGCATTGTTCTGCAGTTTCTTGCTTCTTTTAAATATTTATTAAACTCTGAATAAAATTGCTTATGAAATTTCGGTGATTTTATGTTAAGGACAGATTATTTCAAATATCCAGAAGAATAGTCCTATTGAAATATTGTTTTTAAGAAATTTAGTTTATTAAATTACCAGGTCAGCTGTGACTGACTGAATCTTTCGAAGAAATCTAGAACAAATGTCACGTGACGAAGTGACAAAATTTTCGTATCACTTATAATCGTTGCGGAAATTGTCGCCGAATGGTTAGAGCTCTAGCCTTCAGTTCAAGAATTCTTGTATTCAATTCCTGCCTCGTTTTTAGATGTTTGTTGTAATTTATAAGTAATTTTACAATATAAATCCCCGTATTATTAGACCCTGTACACAAAAAAAATGGTCGTTACGTGACAAAAAAACCATATAGTCATTTTCGTTGTCAAGATGTTAAGAAGAACACATTGAATGTCAACAACTTACCAGCGCCTGAGCTCCTGTTATCAGCAAAGAACCAATCAAGCACTGGAGCATGTTGTGGTGTGAAGTCTTAGTAGCCAATCACGCAGATACATGGAAAATTATTTATTATTTATTCTCCACTTCAATTTGGCATAGTATACAATGTATTTCTGCTAAAGAAGTGAAAGGACACCAACATATTTGCCTGTACCCAACCCAGAATTAGGCTCTACAAATAAGATGAAACTTCTAGGCAGGAATCTTCTTAGTTTAATAAAAGATACCAAGCAGGAAACCCTAATACTTATTAGCATCAAGTGATAAAAGGCTTAAATAAAACTTGATTATTATATAATTAACTTTTATCACAATTTATAAATCATATTTCTTACAGTAGGTGTTTTGAAATCTAAATACAGACTGTTTTCAAGTGATGGTTATAGTTACCACTCTAAATAAAGTTAGTTTCTGTCAGTGTGTTAAGTTCATTTTTGATTGTTTTGATAACTCAATCATAGAAAATGAATGTCATTGTGGTAATTAGATTTCATAAGTAAAAGAAGAGAATTTATATAAAAATTGTTTTCAATAATTTAAATTTATATTAAAAATGTTTAATTAAATAACATGTTTATAAAATAAAAATGAAAAAGAAGGTCACGTTGCGAATTGTGGTTATAAAAAAGTTAACTTCTGTGTCCATTTTATTTCAAGGCAAATTTTCAAATTAATTTATCGCTATTTGCTTTTTTATGTTTAGGACACTGCATGTTTTGTGTATTGTATTATCATTTTAAGGAATTTCAAGATAAACATAAGCAAAGTTTTTCGCCCGATAACTTATATTTGATAGCTAAAATCTATCGCAACGCTTTTCATCATCCAAATCCAGGTATCATGTACATTCAGAGTATCATTAATATTCATTGTTATGCTCTTTCAGAATAGCTTTCCCAGATAATAGACCTTATATAGAAGGAAAGCCTAAGATGTAAAAAGAAGAGGAAACTTCTGATTACCCATATCATGCATGCAAAACTTGGAATTCATTTCTCTTTATTCTATGTTTTGTCGTTCTTACTTATGACGCTTGGACTAGCCAAGCTCGCTATCGGACGGCTACGAGCAATTAAGTCAGAAGGCTGCGTCTTTCGTTTTAAATAGAGCGTTTTAAGAGAGAGAAGGTGAAAGTACGTCTTTGCTCTAAGACTCCCCTGATAAATGACACCACCAGAGTATCCCCTCCCTCAATTTTGACATTGTATTGGAGGGGGAGAAAAGTTCCTCCAGAACATTACACCCATGGTAACTGATCAACGACCGACCATTGGACTTTCGATTCCACATATTTAACGAGCACATAAATCCCATGTATTCAGTGGGACTTTGGCGGCATTGGGAATCAAACACAGCTCTTTCGGACAGAGGGCCTGTGCTTTAACCTTAACTGTACAGTTGCCCTTTTATCCAATAGTAATTTACAATGAACCTAAGGAGTTCTATTCTTAAGAGTATGATGCCATCACAATGACTACTTACAAAATTAAAATAACACATAAATAGACAGTAGATACTGTAGCATTTATTCGATAATATAATAACTGAAATTTATTCTGTCATTGATCAAACAACTACCACGTTCGAGGAGAATTTTCACATAAAGTTACTGCATTCACTTAGGAATAACACGAGAAAAATCCGAAGTTCACACCTTAACAGATATATTGGCAAAAAAAGAGAAATGCGACATTCACTTCTCTTTGTAGAACATTAATAGAATCTCATATTGGACTGCCAAATGCTTTTATAAGATATTTTCAAAATCCATCGGCTTGATCATAAATTATACCTTACTGGTTGACTTTTCATAGGGGGTGGCCCTTATTCTCTTGAAGCAAAGGATAAAACCCAAATTAGTACCTGACTACAACGTCCATCTACCGTTGTTCAATAATTGTTGATCGAATCATGCAACTAAAATAGCATAAGCCCATTTTAAATCATTCGATGAAACACATTTAAAATTGCTGAAAATACCATCCATATTCTCTGGTTTTATACCTGTCTCTACAGGTAAAATAAAAATCTTTATTCTTCCATTTTCAATCTACTTTTTCAACATTTCTGGAATAGCATTTTTAATATTTTTAATGTGGTCAAACACACACATTTGGAGAACTTCATAGAGAAGGTCCCAAATTCGATTCCAATTACTGTTGTACAATCGGAGATGGACATTATATTTATGATTTTCACTTAAGCACAAGTCAATAACATGATACATGGGAGTTTTTCCAGGTTCCATCCTTTGCAAAAGGTAATACGACTTATCACCTATAAAAAAATCCAATAAGAACATAATATAAAACTGCTGTCTATGTGCATAAAAACCGACTTAAGTTTTCGGACAATAGTTTTCTACATTCATTCGATTTGTATTTCCTTCATTTTTTGATGTATAAAGATTGTACAGTGTTCTAAATAACAGCTAAGATTACTTTGTTTATACACTGACATCCGTTTGATATGCTGTACCCCCAAGAACACGTCCAAAGTCTCTTTGATTCAATGCCGACGCTTGTAGCAGCTATGATCTCCAACAACAGCGGCTACTGATTTTGGCAGGAAACACACTTCAAAGAAGTCTATAAACTTAATCATTTGATGTCTCAACATGCTATCTACAAATTAAATTTTGCTCTGATATCTCTTGTCTTTCTTTGTGTTGCAATCTGGGGTGCCAGCAATTTTCATTGTTTTTTATAAATTGCTAAACGGTATTTACATTGATTGATTTGTTGTTTTTCGTAATTTTAATGATTACTCATCATCGTCACACGACTGAATCCTGTAATTAAATGATAGTTTATTGCACATAAATATAGAACTACATATTCATATCTTCTTGTTTCTTATAACCGATACAAAAATAAGTTATTTAATTTTGAAGTATTAAAAAAAATTTAAAACTGAAATAAGGATTTATAGAACTAAATACACATGCTGTTTGCAGTTAGATACTTTCATATGATGTCATCGGATTCTTGCTGACGAAATGATCTTCTTACTTTCTAAAGGGATATTGATAATAAACATGAGTTATGATTCATCTTGTGAAATATACAAAATAATCCTTAATGAACTTGTATCATTCGTTTGCATACTGAAATGAAGAGTAAAAGAAATAAAAATTGCACATGACTGTAGACTTGTGGTAAAAACATTTCTATATGTATTTGATTTTGGTGGTTCTAAAAATGTCTGTTGGAACGTATAGAAAAACATAAACAACCTCCACATTTTCCGTCTTCATTTGACTTCTTTTTCTTGAAGTGAAAGTATCCAATTAAGTTTAATTTTCAAAATCGTTAGAGCCATTTTCAATAAATTTAAGCTACCTGTACAAATTTCAAACACATTTACATTTATTTGTTATGTAACAAATTTTAAATAATTTTTCAATTAAACATTTTTCATATTGTTTAAAATCTATCTAACTGCTTATTTTTAACATACACCGACAGATGATCAATTGGGAGAAGTTCCCGAACTTCAGTATTCTTATAATCAAAAGAATCGAGAGTATTTAAATTTATTCTTTGTCTTCTAACGATAATTTCAATGTGTTCTTAACGATCAAAAATTTTCAAATATCTTAAATTTAATCTTTGGCGTCAAAAAGAAAGTCAAGAGATTCACAAGAATATTCTGAATCAATTCCATGTCCTTTGAAGATAATTTCAATATGTTCTTAACGAACAAAAAATTCCAAATATCTTAAACTTATTTTTTTGGCGTCAAAGATAAAGTCAAGAGATTCGAGAATATTTAGAATTCATTATATGTCCTTTAAAGATAATTTCAATATGTTCTTAACTATCAAAAAAATTACAACTATCTTAAATTTATTTCATTGGCGTTAAAGAAAAAGTCAAATGGATATCTTTTAAAGGCGAAAGATAAAGTTTACCAGGAATTAGATGTCCATTAAAAATGAGAATCTGAGCCAAAGATACCCCTGGAGTTTTTACTCCCTCTGAAAGGTGAAACCAAACTCTTAAAAGTTGCTGCTAGTACTTAAAGTCTCATGATATTGACATAACTTGATTTATAGCGAACTGTTCTCCTCAAGATGGCTGGCAGGCAACTTTCTTGGCCACCCTCGAGGTCGTTTCTTCTTTTTTTTCCTTCCCTCTCTCGACAGTTTTTATCCCTTCCCATGGCAATCAACCTACCCTTACGGACCGAGTGATGGAGTATGATATTAATGCGTTATGAAATATGAGAAAGGAGTGTGAAAGTTACACAGGATTTATTTCTGATAAGTTGCATTTGTTGGGCAATTTTTCTTAAAGTTTTCTAAACGTACATGTTGTTTTAAGTAAAACATGCTTGAATCCGTGAATATTAAAAAATATGACAGCAAATTTGAAAATTTGACTCCTAGTGCCTTTTTTTAAATAATTGGATATTTCGGGAAAGTTATAAATAATAAAATTACTTTTATTAGAAATTTCCACAGCTAAAATTACTAATTGAGATTTTGAGTTCACAACAATAGTTAATTAAATTTTTATTAGTTTTATTTTTTACCTGCGGTGTCAAAATTATAGATCCTGGACTATTATTTCACAAAAAATAAGTACACGCTTTACTCTAAAATCCCTAGCCCACAAAACTTTATCATTTTTGGTCTTCTATCTCTTATCGATCGCGTCAATTTGCAATTCTAAATCCATAGTTTTCTCAGATCTCTTGATTCAACCCAAACCTAATAATTTAATAAAGATTTCAAACAATTAAAATCAGCTGCAAACACAATTAAAATAAAACTATCGTGAATTGCTTATAATAATGAAAATTTTGACTATTTGCTCTATCCACTTTTCCTAATTATCAATTATTTATTATCCACTTGTACTAAAACTATTTCACTCTGTAAGAATTTTAATCGGTATTTGATCAACAATATTTTCAAAATAAATAATTCATGTATTGAAATCCTTTTTATTAATGTATTAAATTATCCATGTATTAAATATTTTATATAAATAAATAAGTTAAATATTAATTTCACCTTATAGTTTAAATGTTACTTACGTGAACTAATTACAAAATAATTCAATGAAATCGCATAAACTCCAGTTCAGAATGCAGTTAAGTCTGTATACACTCCAGTTATTTTTAACTAAAACATTTTTTTCATAAATAGCTCTTAATTATTTGTATTTTTATACTATTATAAAAAATTTTCATTATCTATATTTCAAGCTAATTAATTATTTAACTGAAAGAATAAAGAAACTGATCATTTCATTAATTTGCTTCATTATTCTTTGTCTCTATTCATTACGACAGAAAATAAGCATAGTTAAATTAAATTATTTGAATACATTTTGAAATAAAATAATATAAATTCAGCCTTTTAATTAAAACTATTATTGCTTGGCTGTAATAACAATTTTAACAATAAATTTTACTCTCATAGATTTTTTAAATTTAGGTAGTATCTCTTTTTAAAAAATTTTTCATTATATTTATTTCCATTTCATTACAATTTTTAAGTTGTGTGTTTCGATTATGAATTTCAAATATAAAACATTGCCATACTTTGTTGTATTGCTATTATTTAAATGTTTGAGAGTTTAAAATCTCAAACATTTAAATAATAGCAATTTAAAAATTGGAATTGTTATAATAAGTTTTCAGATTCTGAAAATAAATCCATACTATTTATGGTGAATAAAATACTATTTAAAACACTTTTGTTTGTATTTTTCTGAAAATTAGAATTAATTTAAAACAAAGAGAGAGAAAATTTGTGTCTTTTTTTTTCCTCTCATATTTTTGTAATTTTTTTAAGTGCAATTTTAAAAACCGAAACCTTTTTTGTTTTAAAGTTAATGCTACTTCAACGCAACAAATAAATCAAAAATAAGCTCTTAATTGTTTCATAAAAAAAATTAAATATCTTTAAAAAAAACTTAATGAAACTTTAATTCCCGATTATTATTAAATTAATTGTGTTTTTTTCCAGAATACTTAAAATAAAAACTAAACTTTTTAGAAAAAAAATAAATATTGGGCAAACTAATTTTATGAAAATAAAAAAAATATTCTTGTAAATATTTGCTGTTTATTAATTTCGTGATGGCAGACTCTGTAATTTTGAATTTCATAAATGGTTTTAGTTTCGTGAAAAAAATTAATTATCTAATACTAAGTTGTTTTTAGAAATCAAATTTATAAAAGAAAATTAAAGTCTGTTTATTTTTAAATGTAATGATGAATATTATTTTTAAATTCCAGAATTCTTTGAATGTTTAGCACTTTCAACTGCAATTCAACAGTTTATTGGTTTGATACCCACCATAGATGAAGATGGTAATAGGATTGCTTGGAGTTCCTTTTTTAAATTATAATTTGAATTTAGAAATTAAATTAACAAAAATGTACCGTACCGAGACCAACCAAGTAAACTTTGAATAATTTAAGCCTTTTTTTAAAATTCTTTACTTAATAATTAAAATGAAATAACAGTTAAATAAAAGTGAAATATACGCATTTTATTAACATTAGAATTTTTAAGTGATGAAGAAATAAAGATTTTTTTAATTGAATACGGTCACAAATCTCCGCTTACAGAGAGAGAGAGAGAAAGTTTTTATTCAAATTTCTTTCAA
Organism: Latrodectus elegans; assembly: GCA_030067965.1. Classification (NCBI taxonomy): domain Eukaryota; kingdom Metazoa; phylum Arthropoda; class Arachnida; order Araneae; family Theridiidae; genus Latrodectus; species Latrodectus elegans. Next base: position 43,613,550 of record CM057812.1, read on the forward strand.
ACCACTTAAAATATAACTTAGAAATAAGGAAAAATATGCATTTAAAACAACTTAAATGAATTAAATTTTTGTTTGCTATGAAAAGAGCTTTAGGAATGATACTGAAAATGCATGCTTCTAATTTTTATAGTTGGTAATATAACAATAGTTGAAAATATGCAAGAAATAGCTTTTCGAAAAGCTTTAGAAAATATTTTAATAAGCTATCATGCAATTTTAGTTCCAATTTTGATAGTTATTGTTCCAAACTATAAGGAAATTAAACACAAATTTTTAAAATATATTGTAAATAACCTTGCGTTAATTTTGGAATAATAAGGAATATAAAACGCCTTCACGTATTCCTGTTATGAAGTTCTTACTTTAAAATTTTTACGTAAGTAATTACTATAAATTAAATTTTAAATTAAAGATGTCGTTAATGACAATAATGTTAAAATCATATTTACATAGATACAAAATACTAATTACAATGTATATAAATATATTAAATAAGTTCCCCGTAGCTTTGAGGGATAAATGCGTTTTAAGAACCAGAAGTTTCTAGGTTGGATTTCAACCACTTATAAATCAAGTAATTGTAACTATAAGAATTTCTACATGGACACTTGCTGAGGTAAACTGATCTCCAGTACTATATTTTAGGGTGGGAAATAACTTCACAGTGTTTCTTTCAAGACTTTATTTAAACAAGAAACAATAACTATATCAATTAGTTAATCAATTATATATTGGCCGTTGCTGTTTACAACCTCTTCCCACCCCTCGACTAATTTATTGATGCCACTCCGCTTAAAATCACCTAGTATCGTGTCAGAGAAATTGTTGAGCCAGTTTTTATGGATCTTTTTGTTATAGGAGTTAACGTCTTTCATACAGTTTGACAAGGAGCGGAAAAGATGGTAATCGGTCGGTGCAAGGTCCGGTGAATACGGACGATGCTGAAAGACCTCCCATTCGAGCTCCTAGAGTACGGCTTTAACAACTTGTGCAACATGGGGTTGGCACTGTCGTGAAAGAGTATGGTTTGACCATGTCGATCAGGTCTTTTCAGTCGAATAGCCTCATTCACGCAATGTAGCTGGACAATGTGGAGCTCCTTGTTGAATGTGGCATTCTTTTCGAGCATTTCCCAGTGCACCACGAGGTCTTTAAAAACTGGCTCAACAACTTCTTTGACACCAGACCAGGTGATTTTTGGTGGAACGGTATCAACAAATCGGTCGAAAAATGGGAAGAGGTTGTAAATATCAAAGGGGAATATACAATTTATTAAATTATTGATATAATTATTGTTTTTTTGTTTAAGTAAAAGTCTTTGGTAAAAACGCTACCAACTTACTCCCCAACCTAATACATTTGGCTCCAAAAGTTAAGGAAACACATTTTTCTAAGCTCACCGTAAAAGTAATAATGTAATAATATAAAATATATGTATAATTTTATACAAATGATAAAAACGAACTTTTGTAAATTTATTCAAAAATGCTAGGAGTCAATTTTTTATAGAAAAGAACAGGTATATATGAGTAAAAGAAAAATATGCAAATATCAGGCTTTTGTAATAACGTCTATAATATATTTGGTGAATTTTCATCATTTGTTAGAAGATTCGCTGACAATAATCAGTGGTATACTCCCTATTCGTTCAGGAGCATTCAGTCGTATGGAAGGAAATGAGAAAGTAATACATTAATTGATGCTAGGCTTATTTTGCAATGTGGTCATCCATCTCAAGAATGTGTGTCAAATCGATGTTTCTGTGTCTATAAGACATTGCACGCCCACCACTAGCTACAACACTTGCAGAAAACCGTTTTGTAATACTTTCACCCAGAAAGAGAAATACCACCAGTTATTGCTGACCACTCTGTAGCAATAGAGTGAAGAATATTCGCTAGTACTGTGTGAAGGCGTCTTCATCATGAAAGTCTCATAAAGCAAGGCAACTAGCTGACTGTATCTCCCTTACCGTACGATAGAGAATGACCCTCTTATTTTGAGCAAGGGAACGTGTTTCCTAGATGAGGCATTTCAATGGGCTTCTTTATTTTTTACAAGCGAATCTAGATTCACATTGGAGAGCGGTACTGGAAAAGGGAACTAAGGATTAGATACCATTAACCCAATGACTTTGGAAACACAGAGTTACCAAGGTGGCGGTAATAATAATTTGAGCAGGGATACCATTAGGTACTTACATTGACCTGCATGTGTTCCAAAAATGAATTGTGATTGGTTTGAAGTATCAGGCTGTGGTCTTTGACCATAGACCGGTATATAGACCACCTTGGTAACTCTGTGTACAACTGGCAATGATTTTATTCTGATAAATTATAATGCACGATCTCATTCAGCTGTAGTTGTTGAGTAATATCTTGAGTGTCTTGGTTTGGAGTAAGTAGAATGACTAGCTTCATCTCTAAATCTGAATTCCATAGAGAATCAGTGGGACTATCTTGGTTCATCTGTTGCTAATTTGTGTATTTCTTCTTTATGTATGTAGAAGAACTAGAAAACAGTTTACTCATTGTCTGGTCTTCCATTCCCATTTGGGTAACAAACACTTAATGGACAGCAGGGAAAGTCAATGTTGCCAATGTATTAAAGCTAAATGGTGGGCATATATCCCTTATTAAAATTCTTTTTTTCTTATGTTTCTATGACATTTTAACATATAAAAACTATGATTATTGTTTATTCAAAAATGAACATTTCCAGCGAAATTGCTTTTTTTGTTTTAAATTATGTAAACTTGTATGTTGCATTCAATACATATTTGTTTTGTGCACGTGTGATCTAAATTTGGTGTTTTGAATTAATATAATGCTTATTTTCAAATGGATTATGAATTTGCAAATTAGATGAAAGAACCATTTTTTTCTTAACTTTGGGAGGCTAGAGTAAATGAATATAGCATTATTCATATACCCTTAATGTGAAAATAACATTCTGTTTATGAATATGCCTTTCAGAAAACAAGTACAAAGAATATACTCAAAAATATTTAAGACGAAATTCAACTATATATAAAACTTGTTTGTTACGTAGAGAACGACAGAAAACATTATACCATTGTTTGACATCCCCAATCCGTTGGAAATCAAAACTAACGAAAAAGAAACGTGCAAAAGTAGGTTTGACTGTGTACATAAGTACATTCAAACCTGTTTTTGAGCGGTGGTTGGGGACCGCATAAAAAACTTAAATAAAATGGCACAAATCTTCTCCAGTATAGCTTTAAAAAATATTTTATGCGATAATACATATCAATGCTAAACGATTATAGTAGGTTTGTTTGTCTCTCAACGGTCATTTTTTGCACACGAGGGCTAATTACACCGGGACCTACGGTTTAACGTGGATTCCGAACCACTACAAACACCCCACCCATGTCTAAGGTGGGATTCGAACCCACGAACTGTTGAACCGAAAGCAAGAGTGCTAACCATTCGGCTGCCAGCTCGGCCTAAACTATTATAGATATATAAATTTAATCTGCAGTGCTGTAATCTGTATTATAGTTTACTGGCGCAATGTTTTATGCAATGTGATGAAATACATATGATGAATCAAAAAATCTAAGTAGCCAATTAAACAATTTCATTTTCTATTGGCAATTTCATCAATGATGTTTGATTGCGATTTCTTTTTCGAACATATGTATTCACATATGTGTACGTTTTGTAATAAAATAATTTATTAGTTGATCTAGTCACAATTATCAGTTTTTAATGTAATTGTTATTTATATATAAAATATCGAAAGCCAATATAAAAAAATACATGATGATCAGTCTTTGAGATTCTTTTTAAGATGTGTTGTAACTTTGAACATTTTGCCAAATCAAACTTGCTGTGCCAACGACTATGCGAAATTAGATCAGTAGGGTGCGTCTTTCATTTGATCAGAGCACCACTAAGATGTAAGTACGATTTTGCTCTAAGACTTCTCCAGTAGATGGCACCACTAGAGAATCCACTTCCTCAACTTTGACATTGATCTGGAAAGGAAGAAAGTTTTCTCCAGACCATTACACCCTTGGTAATTGCTCAATGGCAAATGACAGGACTTCCTATTCTAGATTTAAAGAGTAGATATATTGCATGTCCTCAGTGGGTGCTAGGCGGCATTGGGAATCAAACCCCGCCCTACCAGAAAGAAGATCGATATCCTAACCACTAGGCTCTCACGGCCCTTTTCCTAAGATGTGAATAGTAACTAAATGATATTTGGTGAGCCATTTTTGCTGAAATTACTTATCCACAGCAGTGTTTTTAAGCTTGATCTCAGCGAACACAAAATCCTGGGAAAATGCCGCGCCTTTCCTGGCTTAATATGATAGCCAGGAGAAGTCGCTCTTCGTTGTTTGTTAGCTCGGCTCTGAACATCAGGTCTACGGATGAGAGCTGCCTAAAATCAACATGGACAGAAATAGATGAATAGTAAGCCAACAAATTCTGTCTATTGATGGCCCAGCAATTGTTGGCCGGCAAAACTAAGAAAAATTTTTCTGAGTATTGGTTTTCAAAAATTATCACTTATGAGTATTTTTCGATATTTGAAAACTTCATGGCACAGGGTGTCCTCAAAATTTGACTTAGATTTATGATTTTAATGATATAGTGCTGATATATATATGAGCAAAAATTTATTTTTTAAATTAATAATTCTTCAATAATATTTATTGTCATTATTATAACATTATTATATTTGCTAAAAACATGTATTGTTTTTATTAAAATTATATTTAAAAGAATGATCAATTTTAAATTTTATTGCTATAAAAGTTGTTGAAATACACAGTAATAAAAAAGATTACGAAAGTTGTTATATGAAAATAAAAATATGACTATCAGTATAATAATTCATAAATAATGTAATGACATATAATCAGAATTTTTATTTTTGGATGTCCTTTTGCATTTAAAAAGTGTTGTTATATGGGATAAATTTCAATAGATTTTTTTTGATACTACAGCATAAATATTCTTTATTCATCAATCAATATTTACTTTTTACATCAATTTTAAAGCTTCTATTGTTTCGATTTCATAATAAAGTTCATGTTTAAAGGGATCTTGGGAAATATAAATATTTTAATTCAAAAATTTGCTTTAAACTTCTCTCTAACAGAAAATATATATTAGAATATATTACACATCATACATTATAATACTGTTTAAAAATTTAATTTAGAAATATCTTAAAAGATTTTTTTATTGTGATAATTAAAGATTAGTGAATATCTTCATATTTTGTGAATTATTTGCTTTTCATATTGTTTTATTCCATAAATTGTGTTTTATCTAAGAGATATAAAAATATTTGAAATATAACTTATTATTTGAATAATGAGTGTTTTGTCATCTTAAAAGCAATTATAAAAATTGTGAATGTAATTATTATATTCAATATTTAATATAAAATAACGGTATTTTGCAGTTTCTGTCAATTTTTTTACTGTTGCCTATGACTTTGATGCAGCCTTTCAATGCATAAAAACTGCCCGAGTTTCGATTATTGCAAAAGCAAAATGTTTAAAAGTAGTTTAAGCTCTTATGATATCCTAAGACAATTTTAACTTAGATTAAATGGTTTCTCTTTATTAAACAATATTTAATAGTTCTTCATTGGAAAAGAACGGCAATTTAATAATATTAACATATTAAAATTATTTGTCATTTCTTTATTCCCAAAAAGTGCAGTTTTAGAATATTATAATCTTTATATGTCATATTTTATAGCAAAATTTAGTGTTGTTACCAAAGAAGTAAAATATATTACTTGCATAATTTTATATTGTAGTTTTTTATTAATAGCATTTTAGTTCGTTTTTTTAATATTTTTTAAACAATTTTTCCTTTAAAAAAAATAGATTCTTTAAAAAAAATTTATCTATTTCTGTAAATTTTTTAGGTGTTTTAATCAGACAAATTACAACAAAAATGTTTCGAATAATACTTTTCTTCCTGCCAATTTGCATAATTACTACTTTTTACTCATGTACTGATTTTTAATACCAAAAGCATTATCCCTGACAATTATTTGCTGAATGTTTTCTGACAAATTCTTTAATAATTAATACACTTTTAAAAGTTATCTGCTTTTTATAAGAGTAAAAATAATTTCAACTTCTTTTAACTAAACTACCTATTTCTTTTGATTTATTTTGATTAGTTTAGATTGTCACTTTATGATCTCTTTTACCATAGAATGGTTAATTGGGCTAATATCTACAGCAAAAAGTGGATTACATCACTTATTTATCAAGGTAGGAATCAAATCCCTGAACTGTTGAATGATGACCAAATTCTTATAACTATTCAAATGATTGATTAGCTTATGTTTTGGATGTAAATTTAAGTATAAGTTGTTTTAAATTTAAAAGAGAAAATACTTTGTTATAATCTCCTTAGCTGACGAATAATATTTTGAAATAGGGTACTTGTTTTTAAATAAGAAAAGATAAATATTATAAGTGTTTATTCTGATTTTTGAGACTTCTATATAATCAATGAACCTTATCAACTCAATTTTTGTAGTCTTGATTTCTGTCGCTTCTTTTCCAACGTATTTTTTCTTAAACCTTTTCTATTTCTCTTTAAACACATTCTGAAATTCAATTTTATCAGAGAAACAAAATAAATTATAATATGATCTAAGTTGGTAAAAGCAATTGCTGTTGAACGAAGGACAAAAGACCGACTGATAACCGTAATCGGCTATTACGTGATCCAAATGGGGCTATTAAGGCATTGCTGACCACCCAGCGTTGGACCAGCAACAAGACTGTTATAGCGGCATAACATCAATACGTGAGGACACATTGGTGAAGATGATACGGAAAATAGTCGGTCAAATATTGGGGGTCATAAAAGCTTGTAAGTAGCAGGCCGATTGATACTTGACATCTTTATATTTGTTAGGTATGCTTAAGTTTTGAAAGAAAAGCGATAGAGCTAAAATGGATTACACTTTAAATTATACTTAAAATCAGTTTCTTAAAACAAATTGATGATGTAAAAAAATTTAAATTATGAGCTGTTTGATTATAACTTAATTGTATAATGCTCATGAGCTTAAGAATGATAGGTGTCTTGCAACTCCAAACTGTGATTCAAACAGGTTCTGTTTCGATCATGCTCGAAAAACATGTTGGACATTTCATTCGTACGATTCCTTCCTCCAAAAGGAAAACATTCATCTTGATAACATGAAGTCATCTCCAATTGTTGCATGATAAGAGTCTAAAAAAGATCTGAAGATCTCATACCTTACATCAGTGACCGGTTAGAGCTCCATTTTGGATAAGATGGAGATGGGTGTGCATATCAATGGAGATGCTAGCATAGACCTTCACTCCCCCACTACCAAATCTGACACTTCGGTGCATGAAAGCAGGATTGTTTCTAGTACCAAGTTCCCTTCTGATGAAAATACTCCTATTATCAAGATGAAAAGTAAACGGGCTTCGTCGGAGAAAAAAATATTGCACCTTTCATTTCTCTTCCATTTTACAAGTTTTTTGCCCACTCCCTGGGGGCGCCACTTTGCCTAGTTGTTAATGTGAAACACAGTATTGGTTAACGATCATACAGCCCTAGAGCTTTAAGATGATTTCAAAACTGGTACCAGTAGACGAGTGAAGGTCTTGAAATAAGAGTGGCATTCATATTTCGTTCTCTGGGTCACTAGAACTGAATACAGTCTTCGTTGGGCTTATCTGCGCCTTACCTCTGATCTTTGGGTTTCATTTCCAGACATCAGAAAACTGTTCCAGATCCTGGAGAGCATAGAAACGCCAATAGCTTCTGCTATTTGGGATTATCTTAGTGTTCCCCTTAATCAGCCAACAATGCTTCAAGCTATTGATTCGGATAAGCAATTCTGTTGAGACATCTTGCTCATCGTTGCACTATGTTTGCTTTGTTCTTAAATTTATATTTCTAAATTTACGTTACTTCACAGTAACTGAGCAGCACTTTTTAATCTTTTTCATTTATATGGTACCACAGTTATGTGTAAAAAATTGATAGAATATTTTCTGTGTGAAAGGTACAGTTGGAATTCAGTAACAGTTTTACAAATCCTTATTAAAATAATAACAAACCAAATCACCAAACATTCACAGATTATCCAAACATTAGTCAATCAAAACTAACATTAAATTATATTTTACGATTTACCATGTAAAAAATTATTTACAACTATTTATGATATTTGGAAATGTTTGTGTTAAAAAATCCATTTTATGAAATAGATGTTTAGTTAACAATTTCTAAGGAACAATTATGTCAAAGTTGAAAGATCTATTTTTTAGCAAACAAATCTCAAGACATAGCTGTGTATTGAAAAAGAAACAATAAAGATGTTGCAAGATTTTTTGAAGAGGATGGTTGAATATTAATTAATCCTACAGAGACTTCACAAAAGAACACGAAACCAAATTAACAAACTTATTATTGAATATTTCAGAATGTACGAAATAAAAATTCCTTAATTTTCAAAGTATATTTCTATTTGAAAACTACTGCCTTGAAGTTATAATATTTATTTTTCAGAGAAAATGGTAATTGCTTTCAAGATATTTTCATGTTTTGAGAGTTAGTATCTCTTCACCTAACTCATCAGATTGTCAAATGTGAGGAAGTTATTATTTCGTGTAATGTGTAGTATTTGAGAGGTATTTTTTAAAAAAAATACAATTACAAATGTTTAAAATACTTACTAAAAGTAATCATTAAATATTTGTTGATAAACCTGTAAAATATCCCATAAGCGTCATCATTAAAATTTAAAAGAACCCAGTAAATATTTTAATTCGTTTAAATTCATTGATTAAATTCATTGATTTTTTAAAAAACTGGGGCTTTGGTGACCAAGTAGTAGATTTCTGATTGGATAAGCTTGTTGTAATGCCACCATATAAATTGTATTCATATGTCGCAAGAGAAATCGCAGAAAATTCTGCATCACCCACGCCAGTAGACTTGAATGCAAAAGACAAACGCGATATCCATCTCCGTTCATCATTGTAGAACAGAGATTGAGATCAAACACAGTACATCTCGCTGTCCGATTACTAACCTAATTTTACTAGACAACCTAACAGCAGAAAAGTGTTGTAAGCTATTTTAATATCCACTACGTAAATTAACTTATAGAAGGGTTTTCCAAAAAATGAGCTATTTTCACATGTAGTAAGGAAGAAAACCAGTGAAACTCCAGAACAACCATTACGATAGAAGTGCACCCATAACGTAAAAATGCTGTGTTCATCTCTCGTTTCTAAATAGTAGCTGGGGTCGAACATGGGACATTACGCTCCGAAGAATGATAGTTAAAATGGAACCATCCAAAACTAGGATTGAACATAATCAAACTAAAATATAGCATTAACATTTAGAATTTTTTGTCGCAATGCCATCAAAATTTCTCGATTATTTGTCACTACATCATCTCTGACATAAATAGTAGTAAATTAAAAATTCGCATTTTTTATGAAATATGTAAACTGCATGTTAAAATAAAAATGTTCTTTTTAAGAGCAATTTTGAAACTGAAGAAATATTTTTTACTCTAGCTTGCAATTGATCTTCAATTTTTATTGTCATTTGATGCAATGCTTCCGGTTCTTAAGTATGCGAGTCTTTATTTGATATTACTATAAAAATTAGAAATTTTTAGAACTTCATCAGAAAGTTAAATTTAAATATCAGATTAACATTTTAAAGAATAATATTTCCTTTTAATTTAGGAGAAAATGAATTGTTTGCTATGGAAATTTTAATAAAATATTCAAGAATAACATTCTTCAACATAGATTTTATAATTTAAACTCCATAATATTTTTCCTCTAAATGTAAATTATGTTAATAAAATTTATAATTATTGTATTAATTCATTTAGAGTAATTATCATTCGAGGAAAATTCTTAAATGAAGTCAACTAACGAAACTATATTTGCAGTATTTTAAATATCAAAGCAAATATACATTTTAAAAAAATTGAAACATTTTTTTTGTTAAGCTAATGTCATTTAGTTCTCAGTATTAGCTTTAAGATTAAATATCATATATTTCCACTTAATTCTAGATGCATTATATTCAAACATTCTTAAACGTGTGAATAACGTAATACCGGTAAGTCACGTGATATAATGTTGTATAGATAACATCGTTGCTAACAAAGAGTGCCAAAACATTTTTCAGCTGAATATGCTTCAATTTCGGTTGTCTATGTATTACAGAAACCAAAAGTAAACTGAAAAATTGATTACTATATTTAAATGTATTTCCTATTGCTTACTTTTAATGTTAAATGTTAATTTCACATCTTAATATTTATTAAGTAATTTTTAACTACAGTTAAAAGATGAATTCGACGCAGAACCTTTATTACCTAATACAATACGGAAACTTTTAATCCAATTAGATATTGTTATTGATATGGTTTGCTGTTAATTTATTATAATAATATTAAATACAGTATTATTCTAATATAAAATTTCTTTAATTATTAAATTATAATTATAAATATATGACAGTAAATATTACCATCACGCAGATTTTAGAAGGATAAATTCAACGTAAAAATTTTATTAAACATTTATTATTCTTTTCAATCTGAAAACTTTTAGATTCAAATTCAGATTGTTATTGCTACGGTACGTGATCAGTTGATTACAATAATATTAAATGTATAATTATACTAAATTTTGTTTAACTATTCAATTATAAAAAATTACAACCTAACCACATATAATTTTTCATGTTCGGAAGATAAATTTGACACTAAAAAAACTTTTGTTAATATTTCTCTCAATATATTCAGTTTGTAAGCTTTCAAATCAATTTAATGCTATTAATACGGTAGGATATTGAATTTTAATATAATTTAAATATAATACTATAATTTTGCTTCATTATTAAAATATAATTATAATTAATTTATAATCATAAAAAAAATAGTTTTAGATTATTAAAATGATTGAATATTTATTTACGTTATAACAATTATTAAATTATAAATTATATTTAATAATTTTGACATTATTGTAATTCTATTCTTAGTAATTTTTCTTGTTAAATAATGTATATTACAACAGATTTTCAATCCTATTTTTTCCCTTTTTGTTACCGCTTTCGATAGTGTGAAATTAAAAAAGTAGTACTAGCCATAAATATAAAATTTCTCATTTCAGACGATTGGATCTTGGAATTTTGCCCAGATCCCATCCCTAGAGTCATTGTTAGAGCTCCACTTTTAAATAATCAAGTGTACCTTCGGTCATTTTATTTTATCTTTGTGTTGTTTCTTCAATGATTTTCCGACTGATTCTCCATTCTTTAAAGCATTTCTTTTATTTTGCTTATAAAGGACATTCCTAATAATTAAAGAATCTTACTTTAAAATATTCAAATTTTTCTTTTCTCGTATATTCAGTTATATGACTGAGCTTCTGCTCTTAAAAGAAGAATGTTACTTATCATTATACATCAAATAAAAACAGATTTTCTATTGAATTGTTCTTCTATTCAATTTGAATTTGACTTTCTATTGAATTTGAAAACGGTTTTATTAAGCGGTAAATTATGTTTTGCATACCTTGATGTATTTGTTATTTACTCGTAGTCTCACTTTTAAGATACCCGTACACGTTAAAAACGTCAATTTCGACCAAAAATGATAAATTTTATGCTTTCGTTAAATAAGGAATTTAAATAGATTTCTAAAACAGGTTTGTGTTTTTGTCTCTACGTTAATTAGATTCCGAGATATAAAGGATTTCGTAAAGATTAGGAAAACAAAAGTGGACATATTTAAAGGACCAGAAGTGGGCATTTAAAGGGCCAGAATGATATTAAAAATTAGTTTTGACAGTGTTTAATTTTGAAATATGAATTTAGTAAGCTTTTAAACGATACAAAAAATAATTACTGTTCCGGAAATCAATCAGAAAATGAAATAAAAAAATTAATCAGCAAATGTGAGAATTTCTAATGAAGACACAACACTTTAATCTTTAAATGGAATTTTCTCAGAACTGGCTTTTACCTATAACTTGCACGTTTCAATAACGATAACTCAAAATATTTTTATATCACTATGGAATTTCATGAGCGTGATTTGTATATTGTTTTCTAGGGAATGTACTAAAAGAATTTTAATCACTAAAATATTTCCCAAATTATGGCCTGTTATTCGAATAATGGCATAGAAATTTTGGCTAAAATTTCAGTATAAATATTCAACTGGCCGTAATATTTTTATTTCTTAACAAAAACTTAAAATTTTAGTACATGCTCTAGATAACAACATATAGATTATTTTGTACTAATTTTTTTGAAATATGTTTAATAGTCTTTGATGTAGCATTTCTTAAATTTTTTTAAAAAAATGCTTAAAATTGTTAACATATTTAACATTACTGAAAAATAATATTGGAATATATCCAATTTTAGTATCTCAATATTAATGTTTTCTAAAATCAAATAAGAAAAAATCGTTACAATGAATATATGCAGTGTATTTAAAAACATTGCTCTGAACGTGTTCAGGTACCTTAAGCAATGTCATCTGAGATTTTCTTTTCTTCAGATTGGTGTGTCGTTTGCTTAAATTTTCATTCAAAATAGGACAAAAAAAATTTTTCTTTATAATAAAATAACGAATAAAGTAAAACATAAATCTGATTATAATTTCAAATCTACTATATAAAGCTCGATAGTAAGTTGTAAGCATTATAAGATTGTTAAACAGTACATACACACTCACATACATATATATATATATATATATATATATATATATATATATATATATATATATATATATATATATATATATATCTTTGAATGATATGTCCAATGGTATTTATGTACAGCAATCAATTTGTAATAGTTTGGTTTATTTGACAAACATCTAAACAATCATGGTGATTGATTGGAATATGACCTATAGCTTAAATTAGATTCTGTACTGTTTCAAACATACGGAGGTGGCATTCGAACCTATGAGCTCCTGAAACCGAAAGCTGGAGCGTAATTTATAAGGAAATATTAATAAAAAAGAAAAAGAGGGAAAAATTAGATCTCTTGGCTTGATTATCACTCGGTGATTACTTTTTGCAGATGAAGATAATTAGAGAGTGACCTTGAATAAAGTATGAAATCCAGAATCCGTCAATTATCCATACCGAATGTAGGAATCGATCCCAAGTACCGTTAAATTGAAGGTTAGAGGGCTATCCCCTCGGACGCCAGTTCAATCGGTATCATTTATTTTCCTTGTCATTTATCGGTCCTTTTTTTGCATATAAAGCTAATTATACATGAACCTGTTGTAGAAAGCGGAATACGAAGTGCTACAAACAACTAAACCAGAGGTGGTATTCGAAAAAATATAAGTGGTTAAACTGAAGATAAGAGCTTAATTTATACAAAAATATTAGGAAGAGGGAGAATTTGATTTGCTTGGTTTAACTGAAAATGAACTATCACTTTTTGCAAACAATGCAGTTTAGACGGACTTAGAGTATAAAATATCTCACAAATTGCTACAAATATCATTATCGGAGGCAGGAATTCTCTATTCACGATTTGTTTAACTAAACTTTTAGCGAACTAACTATTTAGATGCTGGTTCAACCGTTTTGGTTTGATTTCTCTCTTTGTCGATCAGCTTTCATTTTTTGCGTTCAAAGTTGAAATAGATTGGAATCTGAAAAGGAATTCCAAGGTATGGCAACCAACTTGGCTTGGGGAGGCAATCCAGACTAGTAATTTTTTTTAACCCAAGTCCAGAGCAATAATCATTCGGCCAGAAAAGATTTAATTAATTCTTATGTAAAGTAGTTGGGAATAGGCATGTCAAATCTAGGTACATTTTAAATTTAGAGTATTGAGAAAAGATTCTCGATTCTTAGAATTTTCATCTTTCCATGCTATTACTTCAATTCTAATTTAAATTTTAAAATTAAAAATAGTTCGAAATTTTTCTTTAAGCGCTTGAAATAAAATTATGTGCGTGTGTTCATAAAAAATATACTGAATGTTAAATACATGAAGCGGTGATTTTATTTTTAATGAACTCAACATTAATTATCCTTATATATTATCAGTATCCATAATTCATCATTAATAGTAACACAATACATATAGAGAATATAACTATTCCAAACTATTCAAAAACATATCGTTCATTTTCTCTTGCTTCCATTAGGAAATATATAACATATGGTAGATAAAACATTAGATTGGCTCAACTCATGGTTTTTACTGTTAGATTATTTTTAACATCATTTAGTGATTCTGAAAAATAAAATACATACCAGAATCCGTGAGTAATGCAGTTATTTCATTTTTTATCTCCCTTCAACCTATTTCTAGTAATATTCAGTTATGGCTAAAGCTCCAAGTTGTATTTACATTTAAAAAAAACATTATTTACTGTCAAATTCAAGCAAATTGAAAACATGATTCGTTTTATTTTTGTTAGTAATCATAAAAATATAAACAATTCGTATTATAAAACAAAATTCATATCATTCAATTTAAAATTCAATTTTCATTTTATAATCCTTCTGGAAAACAAAATAGTCTACTTACGATTTTATAAATAAAATGATAAATTTAAAATCATTCTTATAAAACACCAAGTTATTTATTTATTTGCAGTTATTCGCTTATGTTCACATTAACTAAAAAAATAAATATGTTTTCCTGTTTATGTATTTGGAAATATGTAATTCCTTTAGTTTTTTTTTATTGGTGTTTGAAAATGTTGATAATTAGCCTGAAAAAACATAAAATTTACTCCTCATAATTAAAATTCGATATTTTCATCACTTTATGATACTTCTGAAAGCGAGGATCAATGCAAAGTTATAGAATCTATCAATAATACAATTATTTTAGAATCAAATTTTTCTCTCATTCAAAACTAGTTCTAGAAATGCCTGACTTTTTAGTTTAATGTGAATATAAACTTCAGTTTATATTCACATCAAATAAAAAAAGAGAAATATCTGCTAGGGAACATATTTTAAAATTTGAAAATACGTATTATTCATTTTGTTTTTGTTGGTGTACTTGAAAATATAGACGATTTGGCTGATTAAACTTACTCCACTAATATTATTTAACATTCGGTTATTTTCACCACTTTATTATGCTTCTAAAAATGAAGATGACTACACTGCATTTAAATCTAAATAATACGTTAAATTTAAAAATCATTTCTTGAGACGATTAATTATTTTTGAAGTTTCTGCTGTTTATATTCGCATAAACTATAAAGAAGCATGCATTCCACATAATGCATGATTTGAAAGCATGCCGTTTCGTTTTATTTTTTATGTATTTGAGAAAATGGATTATTGGTCTCTCTCTTACGAAACAAAATTTATTATACTCATATTTATAATTCAATTATTTTCATCAATATATTGTAATTTTAAAAAAGATTAGAAGATCTAAGTTTATTTTTTTTTAGAATCACAGTTTAATACTTCATTCAGTATCAGTTGTAGAATTGTCCTATTAATACAGAAACTCTAGTATATATTCAGAATGATTATAAAAAGCATGTTTCACGCGGTATGTTTTTGATATTCGAGAATACGTTATAATTCGTTTTCTTTTTGTTGGTGTTTAGAAATGTGGATAATTTATCTAATCAAGCATAAAACTGACAACCCTCAGCAAAAATAAAACTTGGTTATTATCATAACTTAACGTATAGTATTTCTACACTAATGGCAATTAAAATTACTACACCAGGAAGAAATGCAGATAACAAAATGATATTGATTGGATAAATATATTATACTAGAAATAACAAGTGATTAAATTTTCAAAAATTATATATTTGGCGCACTGGATTGATACTGATAGAAATCAGTACCCAGAAAAACCACATCTGGCAGTAATAACAGCTGTTATACACCTGGGCATTGCGTCAAACAGAGATTGGATTGCATGTACAGGTATAGATCCCCATGCAGCTTCAACACGTTCCCACAGTTCATCAACCGTAGTGACTGGCGTTTGGTGACGAGCCAGTCGCTCGGCAACCATTGACCAGACGTTTTCTATTGGAGAAAGATCTGGAGAACGTGCTGGCCAGGAACACAGCCGACCCTGTTCCGTATCAATGAAGGTCCGTACACTACCGGCAACTTGAGGTCGGGCATTATCCTGCTGAAAAGTATGGTTTCACAGGGTTCGAATAAAGGGTAGAGCCACGGGTCGTAACAAACCAGAAATGTAACGTGCACTGTTCAAAGCACCGTGAATGCGAACAAGAGGTGACCGAGGCGTGTATCCAATGGCACCCTATATCATCACGCCAGGTGATGGGCCAGTATGACGATGACGAATACACGCTGCCAGTGTGCGTTCACCACGATGCCGCCAAACACGGATGCGACCATCATGATTCTGTACACAGAAAACGGATTCATCTGAACAGATGACGTCTCACCATTCGTGCACCCAGGTTCGTCGTTGATCACACCATTGAAGGCGCTCTTCTCTATGACGCAGCGTCAAGGGAAGCCGCAGCCATGGTCTCCGAGCTGAGAATCCATGCTGCTGCAAACGTCGTCGAACTGTTCGTGCAGACACTTGTTGTCTTCCAAACGACCCCGTTTCTTGACTCACGGCTCGTGACGTGGTTGCACGATCCATTACGGCCATGCGGATAATATGCCTGTCCTCTCGGCTGCTAGTGATAGGTGGCCGTTGAGATTCCGCATGGCGTTCCGTATTACCGTCCTGAACCCATCGATTCCATATTTTGCTAACAGTCATTGGATCTCGACTGACGCGAGCAGCAATACTGCGATAAGATAAATCGCAATCCCGGTACGCTACAATTCGACCTTTATCAAAGTCAGAAACGTGCTGGTACGCATTTCTCCTTCTTACACGAGGCATCACAACAACGTTCAAATGCAATTTGTGTATGATGAAATGGCTGAACAATTTCCTCATTTAAACACAATGTAGGTGTCGCTACTGGCGCCTGCTTTGTCTGAATGCGCTGAAAAGCTAATCATTTGCATATCATAGCACCTTCTTCCTTTCGTATAAATTTCACGTCTGTAGCATGTCGCCTTCTTGGTGTTGCAATTTTAATGGCCAGTAGTGTATAAATCAAAATAAATAACAGATATTTGAGTTTATAAATGTTATGATTATTTTAAAATTATTTTGCTACTTCACTTCGATGTTTCCTAAAAATTTCCTATTATATCTGGAACTGCTCCCATTTATACTCCCATTAGCTAAAAAGAAACGTGTAAGCAATTCTTCAAAATAATTATCTTGTTGCATTGTTATATGTGGATGAAAATATGAACATGCTATTGATAAAATATACAATTGACATCGAAGAATACTACATATTTAAATCTATAAATAATGTGATTATTCTAGAATCATTTTCATTTTATTTCTGCTATTTCTAGAAATGTCCAATTATCTAAGAAGCTCCAACGTATTTTCAAATTAACTGGAAAAAAAGGGATACACATGTTCCAGAATATCCATCTTCAGGATCACAGCGTGCCGTATATTTCTCAGACTTTGGCTGCGACACTCCGTGTCTGGGGTAAAAGAAAAATGTCTCAGCAGAGAAAATATTACCCTTAATACCTAGAAAAAAAATGAAGAAATTTTTTTTCGCTGTTGCTTTAAAATTAAAAGCATTCATCTTCTTTTGGTTGACCTGCCGTAGACTTAAATTCATATTTTTTTTTCCTTCTTGAAGTGAGATTATTTTGTTTTCTGTTTTGCATTTATCTTTCTCGGCTTCTTTTACTCAACTTTAATTAAACATTAACAATGGAAATTTACACCATGCAGTTTATTTAAGAGTGAAAATGGGAAAGAATATTATATTGATTAAATTACTGACAAAAAGTATTGTATATAGTCTCCACTCACATCAATTGAAATAAATAATAGAGCTGAAGGAGGTTCTACTTTAATTATTATTGTAACATCTATAAAGGTACATTTAATAAGTTTCTTATTTCTACTTAACTATAAAAATCTTGAAAACTTAATGAATATTAAAAAAAATAATTTTTTCAGCTCAAATGGCAATGCAATGTATTGGACACAAAATACTTTAAATCAGGAGTTGACGATGAGGAGAACGTGATTGACAGCCAAGTCACATCAGATTTATCACCAGTACTAATTTTTTTATTCCCATATCTA
Source organism: Latrodectus elegans (assembly GCA_030067965.1). Taxonomy (NCBI): domain Eukaryota; kingdom Metazoa; phylum Arthropoda; class Arachnida; order Araneae; family Theridiidae; genus Latrodectus; species Latrodectus elegans. Next base: position 43,631,783 of record CM057812.1, read on the forward strand.
AAAATATACTTGCTTTTGCACCAGCATGCTTCCCTGTACCGTGCACTGACCGGGGCTTTGCTAGTTAGATAGCTTTATCCGGGTGTGAAGTCTTCATGATTTTGAAGCAGGTACTAAGCAGAAAAGCCCCAATATTTGTCCTGCAACTCTCAGAAGTATCATTTTATTTGAGGGACATTGCAACCACGACACATCCCAGCCACATTTAGCGAAACCGGATGGATTTCCGGTTAAGCCTTGATTTGAAATCACTACCTTCACATAATTAGAATGATGTTTTCACCGCGACCTTCCTCATTAAAGGTGGTCGCTCATTGAAAAAATGAAAAGTATCGCGCAATCCCGAAATCACTGCCTACTCTTGCTTTAGATCATGGATGCTCAACATATGGCTCGTGTGCTCAGTGGAGTTTAAACAAACACGAAATCATATTAAAATCTTTAAAAAAAAAATTTTTTAAAAAACAATTATTCCCTCCTTATTTACCTTGTTTATATCAGTAAAAACACTAAGGATTTTTTTTAACTGCAAGTGATTTGGTTGTATTTCGAAAATATATATCAAGAGGCAATTTTCAAAATTTCTCGTGTAAATTTGATCAATTTTGCATGAGTGATGGGTATTTTGAAAGCTCTGGATTATAGAAATATGTTTAAAATTTAAGATTTTGTATTGGGAACTTAACAAAATAACATTCGAAATTTATTGATTTACAGATATTTATTATTTGTTATGTTAGCATTTTCAAGAACTCATCCTAACATAAAGGATTTAGTAAAAATAAATTTCAAATTCTGAAGCGTCTTTGATTGATCATCGACTGCTTAGCAATTATATAAAAAAAAATTAAATGCTTAATAATATTTTTTTAAAAAAGAATAATCACTTTAAGTCTTGGAATGTCATAGAATCGTAAAAAAATAGTTTTAATGAGGGATATAGTCACCCTTAGCTTGAATGCATTTGCAGCATTGATTTTCAAGCTGTCGGTTACTGAAATAGAAAAGCGGAAGACTAAACAAGGAGTAAACTACTTTTTCAGCCCGCTTACAAATCTTGAAGGAAGACTTAAATTAGCATTCTGTATACAAAGATAGTCCCGCAAATGCTTATGAGATTCACGTCTGGAGGTTTTTCCATGTGCTTCAAACCAAGATTCTAAACATATTCTTCAATAACTACAGCTTGATGAGATTATGAGTTTCCATCCATCAGAATGAAATAAATGCCACGTACATTGGCATGTGGACAACTATTTGGATCAAGTATCTCAACCCGATGTCTCAAACTAGTTACAGTTCCCCTCCCTAGATCACATGCAGTTCAGTGTGTCCACTGAGTGAAACCCCTGCTCGAATCCTTATTTCACTACCATATAAATAGCATTCTCTACTGTTGGATTTAGGTTATCTGGAACTTGGTTCCCAAAAGATCAGCACATATCCTGAATCAATCTCTCGTGTCAATCTACACTCGTCTGTAAAAGACTATATACATACATAGCGATGCAGGTGATCCCCGCACTGCACACACTCCGCACTTTAGGTTACTGGTCCATAACTAGTGCCTCGTAATTTTGAACCACAGTCATTTGACGATGCCACCCTCCACTCCACATCCGCACCAGCGGAAGGAATTTGAACATCACATAATAACATGGACATATCCCCAACCCATGAAGCTCCAGCAACCCAGTCAGGGAGTGTACCTGGTCACCCTTCTAATCACTGCCCAGGGCAAATGATGCTTCACTTTGCTGATCTTAACAGAAAATTGCTTGAAGCTATTGACCCAATACAGTTCTAAAAGAATACAGAAACCCATCGGTGTCTGGTCCAAGAAATGTGGTTTCTTGCACAAGGTGGTCCTTTTCCGTCGACCAATGATAAGGAGACACACAACTGGTCACTTTGTATAGAGACTTTCATGATGAAGGCCCTTTCGCAGAGTACTAGTCGATATTATTCGCCTTAGTTGTACAGAATGTTCTGCAACGAGTTACGACACAGAAATTCATCTTCTTCTTTTTCTGAGAGAGCAATAAAATGGTCTTCATATATTGTAGCTCCTGTTCTCAAAGCTGTAGGACTTACCGGAGCTTCTGCGTCTAGAAGCAGAACAGGATCTTATGGCACATAAATTTCAGTTTGATATTGATTCCAGAGACTGTGGACTACAAGTGTGAGACACATTAAGGGGCCTAATAGCATCATCCTGTGACATACCTTTTTTCTTCCCTTCGATCACCTGTTACTTTGACGAATCTGGCAAAGGCATCCCTCAGACAACGTGGGATCCCACTGACTATTGTCAACTAATCTGGTAACCAAAGTTGAAAGAATAAAAGTTACACACGTAATTACGTAAGGATATTTTTCTCGTATTCAGCATATTTTGTTTGCATAGTTTTCCCTATCTCATATACTTGTTTCTTTCTATTGTGTAATATTATATATAAGTAATATTTTTGGGTAAATTAATAGAGATTCGCTTATATCCTTTTTAAAAACTATAAATTTTTATTGTATTTTGTTGTAATATTCATTTATTATGGTGAGCTTCGATAAATATGTTGTTCCTTAACTTTTGAAGGCTAATGTACTTCATTTGATTTTGAACTTTGGAAGGCTGATTTGGAATTCTTTAACAAAGCTTAGAAGACATTATTTTTTAAAATTAATAACAGTTTGCAAAGTCTGAACAACTTTGAAGCTTCTATTTAATTAAAATGTATTAATTAAAGATTAATTAATAAAGACTGTTAATTAAAATATGTTGTATAAAGGTCACTTAATCCTTGTGGAAACAAGTAAAAATTAAATTATCAATTTAGAATAAATTATAATGGAATGGAAATGATTGCAGATTTACTCGGGTAATTAAATAAAAACGAAAATTCTTATTCAAATATAGAGCCTCGAAAATCACTGAAATAATTAATTTTATGTTCCTAATATTTACATAACATTCTGAATTTCTATTGGTGAATTTTGTATGAATTCTTCAGACACTTTTAGTAAAATAAAGCAAATTTTGTACTTTCCTATTAACAGACACGCTGAAAAAATATTCGGCAAATGTTAACAATTATTTATTTAACTAAACGAATTTTAAAAAATTATTATTATCCTTTCCATATACCAACAGTATTTTGAAATACTACATTTCTTTTTTAGTCAATGAAATGCTTTAAATGTGATTGCTTTTCTCCATTTATTAGCATAATTAACTCATTTAAAACATTAGCGTAAATGTAATAAAATAATTAGGCACAAAATATTTCATCGCTTCATTCCATTAGAGAATTAATTCTTAATGAAAATTGCTGCCTTCTATGATATAAAAACAAAAAAATTTTAATATTGTTATTTATAAAAATAATAAAAATTTCTCTTAAAGAACATTAATTGGGAGATAGGCGATTTTGTTTTCAATATCCACTCATAACTTGGAATTTTTTTACTACCTTAATTAATAACAGGAAAAAATTAAACGTTATAAACATAAAAATATTTTTGATATAACTTTAAAATGTTCTACTGTCAAAAAACAATTGAAAATTTTCGGTAAAAAAAAGATTTTGTTAGTTAATATTTTTATTATAAATTTAGAGAATACAATAACAAATATTTTTATAATATTTAATACATTTTTTTGTAAATCTTAAAAATGTTTCCTGTAAATTACATGAAAATGTGTTAGTAAATAATTTACTCATCTTCGTTTCAAAATGCATGTAGTTCATTGACAATTATTGATTGACAGATTGTAAATGAAACGTTTCATTGTAAAACAAACAAAAGTTGTTAACGGGGTACCTGCTTGAATAAATCTAATTTTAACGGACTGATGAGGACAAATTATTATTCTTTTCAAAAACAAAAAAATTTATCATCAATTTTAGAAGTAATAGGTATTTTCGCCAAATAACAGTTCTGTAGCCTATCATGCAACATTTATTTCTTGTTTTTAAACTTGTAAATATTAAATTAACTATCGGCCACTATGGTTAATCTTCAGAGTATAAATCTGGATATTTGTTCCCTTTTATAAGGAAATAACAAGCTTTATCTCTTTAGGACAAGCAGTTTTTTTTTTTTAGGATTAAACTTGAAAAACACAATCTTGATTTTATATTGCATGTATTTATTTGCATGATTTTTGTTTTTAATAAACCTACAAAGTTGCTTAATTATTTAATTTTATAAGCGAATTTAGAGTAATCCTTCACGCTTTTTTAAATAATAAATTAAATACTTCTAAAATTTCATTTCTATATGAAATCTAATATTCACTTCATAAAAATTAACAAAGTACAATCATTAATGCTATTAAAAATTAATCTTTGAGCAGCTAAACACATTCCATTTAAATCGGACTGTTTTACGCTATATTTATTTAATACGGATTAAGGCATATTAGGTTTCTGTTATTTAGCAATTTCTTTATCGATATTTGAAATATATAAAACGATACATTAGCATTGAATTTTGTATTACATATGCGATTTATGTGAATTCTGCGATAAAATTGATGTCAGTCAGAATTCTGCGATAAAATTGTTTTACGTATCACATAATGCATCTAACTATTGTGCAACTTTTGGGATATTCATAGATAAAAATATCGAAATGTAGGTCCAGTGGAAAATTGAATTGGATTTGTTTTTTGTTTGTTACTCAACGGTCATTTTTTGCACACGGGGGCTAATTAGACCGGGACCTACGGTTTAAAGTGGATTCCGAACCACTACAAACATCCGAAAGTGGGATTCGAACCCACGAACTGTTGAACCGAAGGCAAGAGCGCTAACCATTCGGCTGCCAGCTTGGCGAATAGGATTTGGTGTAGAATAGGTTAATTCTTGGTTTGGTAAAAAAAATTTGGCGATAAATATTTCCGATAAAATTTATCATCTGGTAACCCTTATATTTCCAGCACTTTAACTAACGTAGTTTTACGGTTGCCATTTTGTTATTCACATTTTGGTGCTTATCTTGGCGTCCAAAAAAATCTCCACAAATCAAGGGTTACCCATAAGTAATGTTTTGTCAGTGAAATTCACTTTTAAAAAAAATTGATATTTGGAAGACTAACAATGCTTACTATATTTCATTTATTTAGCTCTGTAGAAAACTCTTTTTTCTACCACGAAATATAGTCTCACCTATAGTAGACTTAGTGAAGCAAACTTAGTGAGTGAGAGCCCTTTAAAACTCCCAAAAGTTACAACGCTATTAAATATTAAACTTATGTTTACTTTTTTTAAAAATTTTAATGCATTACCAATCTGCAGAGCATAAGTAAAAATAGTTTTCAAAAACCATAAAAATGCAGTTAAATACTATTATTTTTTTTAAAGTCAACCATGCTATGGAAGTATAGAATGGAGTTATTTTTTTCTCGGCGTATAGTTGTTATTATATGGGAATTTAAAAAATAAAAGGATGACTGAAAAATCGTACTTTCTTGAAGCGAATATTATTCCGGAATGTAATCATCGTTGCATAAGTAACCCTGTGTGAAGCTCAAATTATCCTTTATTATGTTTAAATTAATTATAAAACCAGTAACCGCAATCTTTAAAAATTTATATATTCATTGACCAACATCCTTGGTGTATTTTTAAACAATCTGTGAAAGCTAAGATCAAAATTCGGTATATGTATATAGAATATGAATTATATTAAAATTTATCGTAATAATTTTAAAAATAACTCCGCTTATATAAAAAGGTTGATGAAAAACTACACTCATATCCATAAATTAAGGATAATTCAGAATCACACAGAAATTGAACTTTAAAATAAAAATTTCACTTGTAGAATTATCACACGCATCTTGAAGAATAATATGCAGATTACAAGAAGCCACCAAATTGCGCCTATAGTACGTCACAAAGACGAGAGTGTAAGAGTGGAGTATATAAAGAATGATTGCAAAGAAGTAAAATTGTTCCCAAGCGCTTTAAAAGCCTTCCAGAGCTATAACCGAATATTCATGGAAGAAAGGAAGCATTTGGATGATGTTTTACGTAGTAGAATTATCCACCGTGGACGTACCCAGCTGAATTCGGAGGATATCACCCGTTTGGACTGGCCAGTATACTCACCGGACTTGAATCCAATACAGCAAGTGTGAGACATGCTTGACCAACGAATTATAGCCCGTCAACCCCTTCCCACATGTCTACTGGAACTTCGGAGATCATTGCTTGATGAGTGGTGTAATAATCCCCAAGGTCAAATCGATAGATTGATACTCAGCATGCAGGCATGCATTGCATCGTTAGGGGGGCATACTATGTAATAACCATCATACCAACCATGTTATATTGGTTTTTGTAAATAGGCTGTTTTTTAAATTTACACCAAGGAGTAGAAATTGCAATTTTTATTAATGATGTCAAACATATAGCATCTTTTTTGGTCATTACCATTTGTTTGATAAATAGACTTTACAAATAAGTCACATTTGTTTTGCTTCAGTCCCTCTTTTTGCCTGAACTTGCATTATATTAATTTATGAACACGAGTGTATTTTATTAAAGCATTTTCCAAATTGCTTTTAAAAGGGGAAATAGATTGAAGCACAGATTTTTAAGTATGTGCATGACGTATGTGTATGTTGTTTTTGCTGTCATGACTTTTTTTTCTTTAATAACTAAAATTTTGGTATTTTCTTTAATACTTCAACTCTTAATGTTCCTCATTTGAAAGAGTATATTTTGTACATGGCATAAAATTCTTAGTTAATTTCTAAAGACAAAATTAATCAAATTCAATTTTCAATCAAACGAAAAGCAATTAAAAATGATTCTTATGAGCTAAAAACAAATCGTACGAGATATAATATATTTTTCTCTTAGCATTTAAATAACAATCTTAAGATAGGAGTTCACATTAGGCACATTTTCGTTCGAACGAAATAAGTCCAAATAAGTTTAAAAAATATTTTTTTTTTCATTTAAAAAGCATATTCTAAATATATCAAACGCCACATATGATCCGTAGTGAACATTTCTTTGGCTCAGATAGTAAAATATTTTTAATTAATGTTTTAGAAATTTAACAATTATTTTTAATTATTATTTCAAATTGTGTCGAATAATGGAAAATGAATATTGCAATTCTTCGCGCGCGCGTGTGTGTGTGTGTGAGAGAGAGAGAGAGAGATTTTTCAAGCTGTCTACTATGGAGTTTTACGAGATTCCATCTTTAAGAAAAGTGTCAATACAACCTATTTTACATGAAAAAAACAGCATTAAAAATCTTCAGCTTTCAGTTTTTAGACTATCCTTACGGAGTATCCCCAAATTATATGTAAATATTTCTAAAAACAATTAAAATAGATACTGATAATCTTACCACCGTGACAAGACATGCGCAATAATTCACACTAGTTATTAAAAGTTTCTTTGAAAATATGATGTGCTTTTTGAATAATCAAGAGAAAGTATCGAACACTAAAAGTATTTAAAAACCCAAACGTTATGTGTTACAAAAATCTGAGTTTTAATATTAAATATTATAACATAAGAGGTCGCAGTGGTCTAATTGGTTAGGGCGTTTGTTTTCGTTAGCGGAAGGTTGTGAGTTTGAATTCCGACCTAATTAATAGTCCGTCGTTTTTGCTAATAGAGGCTAGGACATGCAAAATATGTCGTAGTCGCAATGTCTTCCATGTAAAGTGATATCTCTGAGGATTTCAGTCTAAGTCTTGTGGCTCTTATGTTAATTCTCTACTTCCGAATTACGAAAGACTTACTTTCAGGTATACGTTGGCACACTTGCTGGATCACCTCTATTGAAGTTCTATCACCTCCACCCGTTTGTAGAGATTAAGTTGGAAATCCTAGAAGTCAAAAATTATATAGCAACATATTTTATATTGTAAAATTGGCTCTACTAACTAATACACGCAATAATGCACCAATTTCCCAAGCATTTTCCTACAATTGAACACTACAGATAAAATTCGAGATGTTGTCAAGGCATTCCTCATTGCTTCTTGCTTCGTTGATTTTTAGCTTCCTTAAGTCACAATATTCTGTGTGATCATCAGACTGCAATTAAAGAGATTAGATTTGTCATTAGTCACGGTCAGTTATTATTGATGACGAGCTCCATTTTATTAAACTTTTTATAATGCTGACCATAGAAATAAGCAAGAGCTATGATTTGTAATTAAGGTATTAACATCGCACTCGTTTCTACAATGCAATTTTAATTTTCTTTGGGCTAAGTTTTCAAATTTCTCGATATATTTACATGCACATCCATCGGAGGTGGTATATATCAGTTCTTAATTCCTGCTTTGTTCATTTGTCGAACTCTTTATTCCTGCTTTGTTTGTCTGTTTAGCTCTTTATTCCTGTTCTGTTCATCTGTTCAGCTCTTTATTCTTGTTCTGTTCATCTGTTCAGCTCTTTAGTTCTTTTCTGTTCATCTGTTCAGCTCTTTATTCTTGTTCTGTTCATCTGTTCAGCTCTTTATTCGTGTAGTTAGTCATTTCGGATGTGAGTACATGTAACAAGTCAGAATTCTCTTCACCTTAAAATTACAGGTGAAGTCAGGTTTCTAAAGTAAAACTCGCCTAAGGCGACAAACTAACAGGTGACAATGTTTCATATTTTACAACGAAATGTTTGAGATATAACATTATCTAAAGTAAAAGTCTCAAGTTTAGAGACTTAGCTCCAAAATGAATTTATATAGAAAAATATTTTTCTTATTAAATACATTGGCAATAAATTGCTGATACTTTTTCTTAACCAGTCTATTGCAATTTCAAATTGAATAAAAAAAACATAAATTAATCCATCTACAAATTTACTCATTAAAAATGTCTTGGAGGCTAAATTTCAAAAGTAAGTATTTGAAAGTGCATTTCATGAAAATTAAAGTATAAAAACTAATTTTCTAAATTAATATTCCATATATAATTATTTTTAAAATTATGTTTATGCAAATTCATTACAAAACTAATGTTTTCGTGTCACATTAACATTTTGCCATCATAACTACAAGTAAAGTGTTTGAAAAATGCATTCCTTGCATTACAATGATATACATTTTATAAAAACATATATGAATTTTTGTCAATGTACAGAAAATCATTTTTCCCAATTAAGATTTTCCAGCATATACGCACCATTTTTGTAAATTATCATTGTTATCAGCCTTTCAATCTGATATTATAGCTATTGGTTATCAAAATCTGATAACATACGATTTATATCTACCCAGTTTTTGTTATCATTAAATTATGCTTCTTCTAAGTAAGAATTTTTAACAAATAATTTGTAAATTTTAAAAGCTGGGTTACATTTATTACATAGATTTATACATTTGTTGATTAAAGAATACGTTTTATATTTACAGATGAATATAAAAATATTTTCTTGTATATTCATTTTTCCCTTATGTTATTTGTGTTATTATGAAAATTAAATTTTATTAAATAAAAATTTGACATTTTTATCTATTAAATTACCAAATTTACAATATATTTATAAAGTACTAGTATAAAAATCTATTTACAGTTTTATTTGGGGAAATATTTTTCAAACATTTTATATTCATGATTAAAAATGAGTTTCATTTCTGAATAAATTTTCATCTATATTTATTCAGTTTGATATCATTCCTATCCTACGCCGCTAATAAAAGACTTCTATGCTATTTCTTGGCTACAGCAATGAGAGTTTCATTTCGCCTTCTGTAATCTCCGATGCAAAACAACTTTCTTGTTTTAGAAGCAAAACTAATTTTTTCTTCTCCTCCAACATAATTTCGTCTTCTATGCATGGTGAGATTTCCACACATTAACGTTTCAATTTCAAGCTAAAATATTCTCTCTGCATAATATGATCTAAGCTGCCATTAAGAATTTTTGCACCTCTACTTATTTGCTCACCAAATTCTTTATCACTTGGCGAGGGAAAAATGAGAAATTTCGCCAACTCACTTTGCAATACATTTTTCTTATTTTAACATCCGGGGTATTGAAAGACGACGATAAAATACGAAACCGACTTCCAAAATTGGAAACAAATGCCATAAACATGTTTCACCGTTCTTAAAAACGCATTACCCCCGTTTGTAGCACCACCACATTGCCAACCCTCTTACCAGATATTTTTGTTTTCCGAAAAAAGCAAAGAAAACATAAAAGGTGGAGTGAAATTAAGGTGTACGAAACGGAGGTAAAGAAAAATTATTTCTTTGTGCTGCTAGTTTATTAAAGGAGTATTAAAAGTTTTCAAAAGAATTTTATTAGGTAATCTCGTATTACCTGGCAATAAGCGGACATTTTGTGCTTGAATAGTCTGTGTTGTATTTTCTTCCTTAAAATTTGCTTTCGAGGAAATTTAAATAAAAAAAGTGTTTCTTTAGAAATGCTAATATGTTGGGAAAGAAAATGTAATTATGAAAAGAAGTATGATAAAATAAATATTTTGTTTCTATATTCTTTTGTCTCCTCTTTTTAGCGCTTTCCTAACATTATTAAATATTCTACATTCTGTTTTTAAAAATTAACATTTATTCATAACCCTATTTGAATAAAATGCTTATAGAAATAAATTCAGACACTGTAAAATATAGGCACTTATTTTTGTAGGATAAAAAATTTATTTATACAGTAATGGATAATATTTCATACATTTAAAATCAAGGCATTCATTTAAAATGCTTTGTAAGAATCAATAAAACTCTAATTTCATAGAATATATACACAAAATAAGTATTGTTAATTATTATTAAGAAATTATTGCTAATTTTTATTCTTTCAAATTAAAAAGCAGTAAAAGTCTGTTTTTGTTTCTTGCATTATAATATAGACCCAATTCTAGCAAAAAGTAATAAAATAATTTATATTGACATGCATGCTAGGACAAACTTGAATAAAATAATAATTTTCAAAATTGGTTTTCTCATTGCTTTAAAATTAAAAACTTTTTAGGAAATTTAAAGTTTCTTCAAACCAAACATAATTACTACGAGATTTTTCCTCGTTCTAGGGAGGAAACGTTTTAAAATTCAAAAAAAAAATTTAAAAAAGATTTAAAAAATGGAATTACACATTTTGGGAAAAAACAAAAACATGAAAAATATGACAAAAAATATAACTTTAAAAAAAATTATAAATTAATAGGACTAATCATAACTTTTGGCTAATTATTTCGTATTTTAAATTTTATCACAAATTTTATAATCATAAGCTAAGTTAGACCTTTTAATTTGAAAATGTTGAAATGTATAATTTAACGGAAATGCAATAATCATAGTGATTCATCTCATTTAAAAAATAAACCATTTTTCTTAATTGATTCATTTTATAATTTTGCTTGAAGCATTTCTACTCAAACTTGGAAAAAAATAGTTTCTTTTATTTGGAATATTAGGTATTTATAAATGCGGTTACAAATAAAATTTAAATTAAATATTCATTAATTTAAAATAACAAATTATTATAGAAACACAATAAATAAATACATGAAAAATATATACTTTCACTTAATATCATTGTGATTTATAACCATGGTTGCAAGTGAAAATCACATGAAATATTCATTAATGTAAAATTACAAATTTATCATTTCATGTTCTCCTGGAACATTCATTTGTTCTCATTCAGGAAGCTTTCTTATGGTTGACTAATTTTAATTGCTAATTCATTCACAATTACCCCAAAAACAAGGAATAAATTACACTTTAAAGCAGCGCATTTATAATAAGACACCATTTCACCTGCTTCAGGCACCACTTAAATTCAGTCAGAGAAAAGACTAGAAGAAAAATACATTTAAAATTAATTTGAACATTTTTATGACATACTAATTATGTTTGTGGCAGCTTATCGATTAAGAATCAATTCAGTTGGATTTTTAAGAGTACTGTGATGTCATACCCTAATTTGGGGAAACACCATATCTTATCGTTCAATAAAAATACATAAATCACATAGTGTTTCACAAAAGGAGATATTATAATGTTCTATGACTACGAAATGTTTTCTATTTCTTACACTTGATCTCATCTTAATTATAATATGAAGTCATGAGTTAACTCAAATGTTATTAAGGTAACCTCATAAGAAACTCTTATGAGGTTCCCTTCATAACATTGTTATGTGATGACGATTGAATAAGTGAGGATACATTCATTGATTTTCATTAGTTTTTCATTTAATCAAACATCTTGACTTGGGACATCAATTCGTATTGATTGATTCATCTCCATGCGTCTCTTTGTCTACTCTGCATATATAAAAAATATATTACATATGTGAAATTAAGATTCTAAATATTGTTATTTGCTCATTAGGTTAGATTTTTTGCTAAATGATTTAGAATGTAATTAAATTTTTGCTTAAAAAACAACAAACAATTTACATCTTGAAGTCTAGATGATATTTATGAATTTTTCACAATTTTTTTATGAACTTTCAGTCTGTGCGTGCGTGCGTGCGTGCGTGCGTGCGTGCGTGCGTGTGTGTGTGTGTGTGTGTGTGTGTGTGTGTGTGTGTGTGTGTGTGTGTGTGTGTGTGTGTGTGTGTGTGTGTGTGTGTGTGTGTGTGTGTGTGTGTGTGTGTGTGTGTGTTTGTTTTGGAATATTAATTAATTTATTAAAACAGAAACAGTGAAAATAATTTGTATTTGGATGGAACACATAATTTATGTGGATATATATTTTAAATGCATTATAAAATATACAGTATTAATAATCGCGCGCTTCTTACGTTTACTTAACATAAATTGTATACAGTTTGCTTTCGTAAATTTAAATATAAACTTTGTACTTTTTATTTAATTGCAGATGGTTTGTAGTTTTTCCCAACTTTTAAGTTTTTTGTCTAAAAATTTTCGTTATTTTATAAAAAAAACAACAACGATTTCTTGGTAGGAAAAGGCATCATTCTCCTTTCCAGAAATTAGCAGGTTTAATACCTGACCCAAATGAATATCCATTGCGTTAAAAAAAAATAATAACAGCTTGGACTTATAAATAAATCGTAATCTCAATATCATACAAGTGAAATAATACATACGGATAGCAGGCCAAATCTGAAGGGTGGGAGAAATCTCTTTGAGGCCTTTAGCTCAGCAGCTTGTGGGTTTGATTTCCCTTTCTGACATAGATTATTTTACACCATATTAAACAGTAAATCTCAATTAAATCAATCAAAACGTGAACATAGAAAAACAAACGATTCTATAGCAACCGAATTCAATGTTAAGCAGATTACTTTAGATAAAAAATTAGTTCTCATATAAAATTATATAAAATGTGGATTAGAGAATATCCTACTGAGAAATTACTTTCATTATGTCTTCGCACAACCGCATCGACTCCACCTTCGTTCTACACAGATACCAATTTCAAGATTTATAAATTCTAAATGGATGCAATTTTTCTCAACGTAAAAAACGATCAGAGAATGTCATCTTCAAATATTATATTTTCTCCCACAATATTACAAAAGTTCTTTATTTTATTGCTACTTAAATAAAATCACTTTCTATCTTTTTATCTTTATCAAATTTATCATTTAAATAACGACTGTTCAAAAATGAATAGTCATATACATATATACCTCTGTTTCTAATTTTTTTTTTGTTTTGTTTTGTTGTCTCATAAATTTGATATCACACATAGAAATATAAAGTCTCTAAAATTCTATTTTTTATATTTAAAGTACAATTTACTTTTATTACATTTTTATCTCTGCTTCTTTACGTTTTTGTATAGGTATATTTTTTGTTGTATTTATTTGCTAGTGTATTGTAACTTCAATCCTTGCCTTTTTTTTATGACGAAGAAATTTACAAATATAAGAATGGTTTTTACCCGCTTTCCTATTCCTTATTCTCTCATATCCAGGAAGAGATTAGAAAGGATTATGTGCGTGGGAGGTCATGCAAAGTCACGTTTCTCTTTTTCTAATACAACTCATGAGTGGGCCGCGGTGGCCTTTTTGGTTAAGGCCTTACTCTCATTATGGGAAGAAACTCAATTCAAATTCCAGCTTAATGGAAGATCCATCATGCTTACCAAATGCAGTTGGGAAATGTTAAATAGGTCATGGTCGCAATGTCCTCCAAGTGAAATGATACCTCAATGAGTGGCATGCATCTGCTGTTTCATCCATGCTTCTAAATTACAAAGATTCTCACTTTGTGTTTACACTAACTGATAAGTTAAATCAGCGCTTTATTCTTTTGATTGTACGTGGTTAATTAAAATACAGGGTAAACAAAAAAGTTCTTGCCGTTCTTAATGATCCAAAGAAACATGACCTACAGAAATTGTAGCCTATTGATAATCATCAAAGTAATCACCATCAGCATCCAACACCTCTTGCCAATGTGACTCTTCAGTTGTGCAATCCCCACGCCTTTACGCACTTCTTTGCGTCCCAAACTCGGAGGTTTCGAACGCAAAGAAGTGTGTAAAGGCGTGGCGCAAGTCAGCCTGATTGATAAAGAATTTTCTATGAAGATGATTGTCCAGAACAAAGTAGAGGTAGTAATATAACGGTGCAAGGTCAGGTAAATAAGGAAGATGGCACAAAGTCTCCTAACCAAGTTACTGTCTGTTATTACTGGTCACTCGCGCGACATGCGGACTTGTGTTATCAGTTAAGAACAGTACACCCTAACGATTAATCAGTGTTTGTTCCTTCTGTTGTAATACCTGTTGCACATGTTCTCTTTGCTATGAGTACAAGTCTGCAGTGACCGTTTGGCCCGATGGTAGCACCTCATAATGAACCACTTGGCATCAGCTTTATAATAGAGGAATTTCTTGACCTTATCACCTGACCTGAGTTTGTGAAACCAATGCCTTGCCGTACCTTTCTTTACATAAATATACCCAAATACTTGACATATTCAGAGACTTGGTGCAGCAGCTGATTAGCCCAATTTGATGTCGTAAAGCAAACACGACCGAATGAACTCTATGGATTCCTCTACTTCTCTTCGTTTCTGTACGAGTTGCGATTGCTGAATTTGAGTGGTGGACCTACTTTTATAACGACCGATATTCCTGACTGAGTGGCATCTCAATTATATCATACACTAATTTACGCACTTATTCTCACTTTATTGAAGGGAAATGCGAAAACGACAAGAACTTTCTTATTTACTTCATAGGAACTTCAGTTTCAGTTGGAGCGCATATCACAAATATCCACACTTGAAGTGGAAATCGATTCCACGAACTATTAAATAGAAGTTCAAAACACATTACTTACTCGGCTGTTACCTCAGGAATACCGTTAGAGTCTTCCTTAAATTTTATAAATTCCTGTAAGTAGAATTATTGACATTGTTTGATTATTTTCATCCTATGATTTGTGCAGTATTTTTTCTTTAAAAATAAAATTAAACTTAAATCAAAAGAATTTCTAATTTTTTTTAAATTACTAATACTTTTGATTTAAATTTGATCAAAAAAAATAAAATTATAAATGTATTTTAATAGTGGAAAATTAAAAGTATTTTAGAAATAGCTATTTCTAAAATACTTTTTTTCAAAAGCATCAAACTTTATTTTTAACGCAATCATAAAAGAAATAAATCTCAACTCATTTCGAAGGAACCAAAATAAATTTTTTGAAATATTTCTCTTTTTATAAATGAATTTACATAAATATTTTCATGTACTACTTAAGAAAGTGTCACAAATATATGCTCAAATAATGCAGATACATCAAAAGGTTTTCTGCTTTTTATTCATTCATATTTGTGAAATCAAGCATAAAATATTTGAAGTTATGCATTTTAAATTGGAAAAAATATATTGAATTTGAAGTGAAAATGTAAAATTTGATCTTTCAGCTTCTTTCGTGCCATTTTTTTTTTCAGCTTCTTTTCCCAGACTACAAAAAAAATATAACAAAATGTAAATTTAAATTTCCATTTCTTAATCTAAGGAAGTTATCATTCCCGAAAAGTTGTGATTGTAAAATTCATAGTCTGGATATGCTTATAAAGTTTATTTTAAATGGGTGTGCAATATTTTACTTGGGATGGTTTTGTTCATTGAATAAAACGAAATATTTGAATATTTTGTATGATATAATAAAATATTTAAAATATTTTTAGGTAAAATCATGCTTTGAATTTAATAAAATTTCCTGCCGTATGCGCAAAAGCTCAAAATTGCATAATTTGATAAGTATAATAGCTGTCAAAAATTTATTATGATAATAGCATGTAATTATTTACTTACACACATTGTGAATTATTATTTATTTTTTTAAATATCTCTATGTGAAAATTACACAATTTTAAATACCATTAAATATTTGATTTTCCAAACGTGTTCTAATAAACATAAAATGAGTAATGCTATTTTAAAAAAAGTTACTGATTCCTTCATACGTGTTATGTACTGCCGAGCTGGTAACCGAATGGTTAGCGCTCTCACCTTCGGTTCAACAGTTCGTGGGTTCGAGTCCCACTTAGGGCATGGATTTTTGTAGTGGTTCGGAATTCACTTTAAACCGTAGGTCCCGGTCTAATTAGCCCCCGTGTTCAAAAAATAACCGTTAAGCGAAAAAAGAACCAAACCTAAGTGTTATGCACAACTTGAATACACTCGGGGAAGCCTCTAACCCCTAGAGAGCGTATCACCAAGGTGACGGATAGAGGAACGCCTTCACTTGTTTTCCAGTGGGTGGTAGAAGGGAAATAAAATACCTTCCGCAGACCAACAGGCAGAAGTCCAACCACCTGAGGCAATGACAAATTCATTTATGCCAAGTGCACCTCTATCATCGACACCAATTGCTGCCATGACACCCTCTATCCGGAAAAAGCTGAAGATGTGGCCAGGGCAGTGCTCCATGTTTTTGAACCTATATGACTTTTCTTTTAATCTTCTCCTTTTTCATTCTTTTTTGCACTTGTCACAGAACAACAACAACTTAAATATTGGACAGACTCAAGTAAACTTTGAAACACGTGTTTCTTGCTATCGAATGATTGATTAATTTCGCTTAAAAAAGGTACTAGCCAAAAATAAATAAGTAAAACCGGCAAAACGTTATGTAACTCTATATCCTTCTTTTCATTCCATCAAAATTTAGAGCACATGTTCATTTTCTTCCAAACTGTATTCTCAGAAAGTACTTAGTCCACCTTAAAGAAAATTACGCAACAAGTGGCTTTCACAAATTGCGAAAATTCATGCAAATCACTGTAATTTATTATATGCCTGTAATATTTTCCAATTCATTTAAAAGTTGAAATGGAAGTTAATGATGACGTGTTATGCATATTAACATTGTTTCTAACAAGCTTTTGCGCATATGTTCTTTTATCTTTTAAACGGCAGTGATACAAATAAATAAGCTCCCTAAAAATAATTTAATATGGTATTTCACAAACAAATGAGCACATTCAGGAGACTACTATGGTTACAGTTCCTCTAAAAAAATATAAGCCGAAACAAAATTAATAATGGCGATGAGCTCGTGTTTCTTATTATTTAAAGTATAACTACTCTTATAAGTCTCTGGATTTCAAAACTGAAAACAATATGCATGTAACAGAAATAATTATATGCATATTTTGAAACAATTATTTTATTGAATTACACGGAAATAAAATTATGTAATGCATAACTCTATATACTCTGAAAAATTAGAATGAAAATCAACACGTTTCTTATTATTTAAAAGGAAAATTACTCTTATAAGTCTCCGTATTTTAAATCTGAAAGCATTGTACATGCTCTAACTTTATAATAGCCGAGTGTTATAAATTAAGAGTGAAAGCAAAATGTTTGTATTATAAAGTCTTAAAATATTGCGTTACAGAATATTACAATATAGATCAATAAAAGTAACTGACCATTTATTAAATAGCTCATGCAGATTGATAAACACAGTGAAATTAAACCAATTTGGAATTTTATGGAAACATTTTACATTACAATATTATTTAAATTAACTCTAATCTTAAATACAACATTTTAAGAAAATAGAACACACAAATATCATTCTCTTAGAACTATTTTATTAGAAGTTCAGATTATCAATGCATTTAAGAATATTAATATCGAGATAATAATATATTCAGATCATAAAGTAATTGGGTGCAAGTGGTTAAAAAATGCACGAGGGGCTACTGTTTTCTTCTCAACAGATGAAAAGAAGAAATTAGACTCTTCAGAGTTAAGTGTCTAATATAGTGTTGAATATGTCAAGATATTCACAACACCATCTTGGACCATATGTCCTTAGGAAGTTTAAGGATTTAGGATATTTCTTTGTGACTTTCCTGGAAGCGATACAGTGATGTAAAAGACGACAAGATTTGAGTTGTGGGAACTCATTTCAGAAGAGAAAACATTTAAATTTAAGCTTTTGTTCTTACATACTATATGATACTTTGTTCAAAAGAGGATAGCTACTTTTTCAACTTTAGAAATAACTCGTGCAAAGGAAAAAGGATTTACTGCAGACTAAGAAGCAGCATTAGTTATTTTCAGCTTCTTAGTGCAGCCTTATCCATCCTACTGACAGCAATGAAGAATAGTTGTAAAACAAAGAAAACAGTGACAGTTGGGGTTAAGTTAGGAGATAAAAATAAAGTGAATTAAAAAAAAGCGAAGAGTAATAAGGAAATAATGCTGGTTTGTGCACAAATATGTCAAAATAGATATTTGATCGAATTATTATGCTCAAAAAACGCTTTGGGGCACTTAGAATATTTTTGATTCCTCCAGAAACAGATATTAAATGTATATATTGATCTACAGTAAAATTGCAAAACACTTTGAACTAAATTTCTCAAAGATAAATTAAATTACGAAAAGAACTTTCTAGCGATTTTACAATATAATTATAGAATACTTGAAAAAAATGTTAATTAATCCTTGTATAAAAAATTTAGTATGGAATCCAGAACAGAAGTAGATAGTTAAGTACTCTGGGTCTAAACAAAGTCCTCTCATGGTTCAGATGAGTAGATAAGGTTAGGCATAAAATGTCCAACGACATCCAGTATAAATTTTTTGGAATCACTATTCTGTACGAAGTGGCAAAGGCAGCGACTTCTATGCTAAACTTCAATTTTAAAAAATTTTGAATTGAAGGCACACGCATTTTTTTTTCTTTTGTTATGGCTTATTCCCATTTAATTGAGCAATTGCAAATTCCATGTAACACCTTAATATTCAGGACTAAAATGAAACAGTGGTTTAGTTTGAAATTATTGAAACAAAATTTCTGTTCATAAATACATGTTGATCTACCTTACAATAAATAAATCCGGAAAATAAGTCTTCAAAATTTGGCAGCAGAGACTAAACAGACGATCTTTGACGTGACCTACAACTCTAAAACATATCGTTTCATAAAGAATGCCTTGTGCAACCGCGATCCATTTTGCATGTTATAATTGTCAATGGTGAATGCAGAATTTTCATTTGTGTAGGATATAGAACTCACTACCTTTTGGTATGAGGAAGACTAATTTTTAAGCCCTTATAGCCTTTAACATTTTCCTAGCACAATTAGTTAGAACATAGGAATGAGATCAAATTAAAATTTAATCGAGAACTCTCGATACTAAATTATATCTCAAGTTTTTCTTTTTCCAAAGATAAAGTAAAATTCGATTGCTCTGAAAATAAAAATTTCCATTTTCCTCAGCAATAGAAAGATTTTTCAAAGTAAGAAATTTGAATATCCTGATTAATGCCACAGAACACGCAATTACAAGGGTGGCTTAGGATAATTACGCGACATTTATTCGAAAGGTAGGTAGTATGAACTTCAAGATAAAAGGTAATGTGTAAAAAGATAGGAAAATAAATTGCTTAATAGTAAATTCTTAAAAGTTTATCAATATATTTATCTTTAGCATTGAACTAATATTAAGAATGTTTATTATAATCAAGTTTTGTTTGATTGAGATTATTTTGTGGCTGTTTGTAGAATATTTAACTAGTTTTTATTTCATTTTTGAATGTAGTTGAAAGGGATTTATCAGATATTTAACAGACTGCCAGTACTTTCAAACCAATTATAAATTATACTTTTAAAAGTTTTAAATTTTAAATAAATTTTTTATATACATTTTAATTCTCATTTCATGTTTCAATATACATGTGCCAGATTTTCAGTTTTTAGAGGAAACATTAAGGGTGTGAGCAATTATCCATAAGATAATTTAACGGTTAATATTGCAAAATTGATTCCTTTTATTAAATGACTTAATTTCATAATAATCATTCCAATGGACTAAAATACACCTGCTAAAAAGCAGATATTTTAATTATCAATTTTAGTCTATGTTAAGTTTATGATTTCGTGCTTATATTTAAAAAAAAAATTAGATATAAAATCTTATCCTCTCTCACTTGGATACAATGAATATTGATACATTCATATAACTTAAAATATTATTCTTCTAAAAATGTTGAAATTTACTTTATTTATTTCTCTAGTTAACAAAACAATTCATTATTTATATATGACGAAAAAGAAATCAAAAGTACTGGTGAATATAAAGAAACATTTTTTAATAAAATAAAATTTTAGAAAAATTTACAGATTTTATCAATAAACTTCTT
Organism: Latrodectus elegans; assembly: GCA_030067965.1. NCBI lineage: Eukaryota > Metazoa > Arthropoda > Arachnida > Araneae > Theridiidae > Latrodectus > Latrodectus elegans. The sequence continues at coordinate 43,652,378 of CM057812.1, forward strand.
AAAATAGAAAACAATGTTGAATAATTTTCATCAAATTTGTGAAATTAGGATCAGCCGAAATTTACATTCTTTCTTAATTTGATCTTTAACAAAACTGTTAACACACATTTTTACAAAAGTACTTTTCAATCCAGCTATTTTATATATTTGAATGTACAAAAGGGTATTAAATAACTCCTTTTTAACCTGTACATTTACACTTCTCCTACTTAAATTTGAGCACTAACATGCTTCCCTGTACCTAACCCTGAGTTTTGATCTACCTGTCAAACGGAAGTTGTCACATCGAAGCCTTTGTAAGTTTAAAATTGTGATCAGTAAAAAACATCAAATACTTGACCTAGAGGTATCATTTATCTTGTAGGACATTGCGACCATGTCCTCCTTAAGGTCCTTTGTATTTAATAAACAAGGCAAATCTTATGTTAATTCAAGATTCGAACCTACTATCTTCGACAGTGAGAACGATTTCCGCACCAACAAGGCTAACATGGATTTTACCTATTTAAAACGAATGAAACGAACTAAAAATATCATAATTATCACCCATTACAATTGCTTATAAATTTTTAATAATTAATATTTAATTCCAAAAATATTGCGCTTTTTTTTTCAACATAAAATAAAATATTCTTTGTGAAACTTTTGCCTTATGATAATATTTTTTGTCTTATTTTCATATGTCTCATCAAACAAATTTTATTTTTTTTATATGCCAATTCGAATAGTTATAGGAACATGTTTTTCTTTTTCGTAGATCCCATATTTGATTAAACCACATTTACTTAATGTTAGATACTTATTTCTTGATTAGTTCTTGAGTGTTTCCTGGTTTTCTCAATTGTAATACTGAATAACTTCTCTCAGTCGCCAGTAAGGTGTGGATGTCCAAATGCTTTGAAAGTTTACATCTGGAAGGTTATCCCATACTCAATGTCTAGAATATCGAGAGGGCCTGGTTAGTTAGGGGTTCTCTATATCAAAATAAAGTGCATAAAAATCACGACTTAATCGAAGATCCATGGCGGCTAGGGCATATTAATTAAAAAACGTGACCGCAATGTCTTCTAAGGTAATTAATATCTTTGGAAGCAGCAAGCCAAGTATTGGGAGGCTTATATCTTCTAAATGAAGACTCCCATCTAGCAGCTTCCATTTAACAGATAGAGCCCAATTCTAGGCTGAGTATGGAGAAGAATGTTGGAGGCAACAACGCGCAGTGTCAAACATATATGTACATGATGAACTCTTAAATGAAACACACACTTGTTGAATATTTTCAAATGGTATTAAAACTGCTTATGTCCATTAATCATTAAGACAGCTTAAAATCATATCAAATGTTAAATTTGAAAATCTTGATCTTAAGCTTTCAAAAACGCTGAAATCATTTAACTCATCTCCAATAATTAATTATAATTTCAAAAATTAATATACTACTATAAGTAAAATATCATCCTAATAAACATTTATAATTATAAGGAAATAATAATAATTTACAATACAAACAGAATAATTCAAATATAAGTTACTTAACAAATTTAGGGTGTAAGGATGTAATGGCTATGTGATATATTTTTTTATCATCTGTAAATAATATAAATTTTTATAGCTCCTTCAAAATTAAATATTCAAATTATATTGTATTCCACAAAAATAAATGCAGTTTTGTTATACCAATGAAATAAAAAATGTCAAAGAATTTCAAATCTACCAAAAGAAAATAATATAACAATTAGCTAAGTATTATCATGAAATTTAAACTTTTGTGATTATTATAAACTAAATATAGTATGGAGTACTCGTATAGATAAAGAATAATTTAAGAATTACTCAAGAAAAATATAATATCAAGATTAATTTTTTCGAAATATTTTTGCCTCATCTATTATTAACTTAAATGTTGGTTACTGAGCATGCATAAAAAATAATCCAAATTTTGAGGCCACAAAGTGTTTCATGCTTGTTTGTTTTACTTAACACTTGATTAACATCCCAGCTCGTATGAATAATAAAACTTATAAACAGTTGTGAAGATTTTATGCATTAATAAAGCTTAGTTGTATTAAAAATTTACCGTACTATTGTTACATTGCTTTTTATTTCTGCTTAAAATTGTATTTATGAATCATTGTCACGCCTCCTTTTGAATGTTCTTCCATGAAATAATATCTTTAACAATTATTGCTTCTTGAAACTAATTGATATCTGTAGACCTTAAATGCAATTTATATAGATTTCTATCCTTTTTTTTTAAATGTGTTATATTGCTTTATTTTCGGTTATAAACTATAAACAATAATTCATAATACAGGAAATTCAGTTGAATGTATTTTTTTAATATATTTTATTCATTTTCAAGGAAACTGGGACACCTGTGAAGATAGTTTATAAATTTTAAAATGCAAACTGTTTTCTAATAATTATGTGAATTGTTCGTGTATTATGGATAATTTAAAATATTCAAAATTTATCGCGCCGACATTTAAATTTAAAAATTTGAATAAGGAAATATTATCCTCCAGACAAATATATTTCAATTATAGCAAATCGAATTTTGTCAAATAATATATATATTCTTTACAAGAAAATAGTATATGTATTTTAATATGCTATTAACACAATATATATGATACAAAATTACTAAATGTAATTACATGAGTCAATATACATTTATATTATAACAGTAGATTTTTTAATAATTAATATCGGCTATTTAATGGAAATTTATGTAAATCACAAATATTTTCTTTAGAAATAAAGGAAAAATAAATGATATTTGTTAAAAAAAAAATACCTAATGAAAATACTTTCGTGGTTTTCAAACATTTACAGTTATAAACTGTAAATATTTAAAAGTATATACGATTTGTAAAAATGAGTTAACAATTTGGTATTCATTAATGAAATTTCATAATAAGAATTGTTATATTTATAAATTATCTTTAAATATTCTCTTTTATTTTAATTAAAATATCTCACTTTGTTTATATGTAAACAATAGCATTTAAAATTGTGCTGTCAATAAAAATTAACTATTCTCGAAAATTTTAAGTGTAAGATATATAAGAGTCTTATAGTTTGGGGAACCTGATTCAGAAGTATGAGTCTTGCTTGCAGCACGCCATCGTAAAATCATCATGCAATATTCGATAAACTTCCTGAAAATTATTTGAAAAATTATCGCAATAATGAATCACATACTACCCTTAAGAAATAATAGAATTTTATGTCATGTTAATCGCTCAAAATTTGTATTGATTTTTGATTGTATAAACTATATATATATATATGCGATAAATTTTCCTTACTTACATATATAAATATTGATAAGAAATTTCTGTGTTTTGCACTATTATTACCACATATTTATCCAATTTAGAAAGTTTGTTTTTGATAATAGTATAGAAAGAGGAACTCTGATTTCAAAGGATTATCTCCGGAGGTAAACTGAGAACACCCGCATGGCACGGAATGAAACTTATATCAGGAGTTGTTGAGTGATTAACCATAGATGTATTTCATTTCTATATTTCAATTACAATCTTTTTTTTTTCCATTGAAGCCGCAATTATAACACTAATTTCAATTCGCTGAAATCCGCGATACACCATTCCAGAACTCTGCTCGCTTCAATAACTGAAACATGGGATTATTTCCTCACTTTTAAAATTACCTTTGCTTAACCAATGGAGGTAAAAAAATATATTTACATAAGGAAGAGCTCCCTTTTTTTTTTTTTTTTTTTTTTTTTACATTCCCACAGAACATGCAATGATAATCATCCCTGCACCCACCCTTGAACAGGGCTCTTCCATTTAGGAGTAAGTTCCTATGTGGGAGTTTTTGTATGAAGCACCTGCCAAGAGTAGACCCCTCAATATTTAAACTGCCACACTCAAAACTCACTTTCACTGATAGATATTGTGAGTACTATCCATTTAAAGCCCCTAGCCATCTTTAGTCAACACCACGGATCTTCGGTTACATCATTTAAAAAAAATATTTACCGTTTATTTTTGAAAAAGGATAGTTTTCCTAGCGGCAGCGAATGCGTTTTTGGTTTCCACGAAACGCCGTTGATCGGAAGTGTTTTAAAACGATGGTTAAAGTAGTCCTGATTTCATTATTTAATATTTTCGCGTAACTGAAGTAAATTTTCACGCAATCTGTGAATGAAGGAAAGCTGAATATAAACTCTCAAATTATAACGTTTTCTCCAAAGTTTTATACACATTTTCTACACAAAGCTACGGGCTACAAAGCAGCCGGATATGATCACAGGTCGTCTGAAAAAACCTTTAGATATTTAAAATTAGTTTTAAACGAAACATTGCTTAAATTCTTCGGCAAAAATTAAGATGATCATTATTTTTTCTTCAAAAACATGATTTAATTTTTTTTTCAACGGTGGGCACTTGAGTGAGAAACTCTGTGCCACAACAAAGCCAAAATCTGCAACTCACTTGTCGTTACCCAGGAGGCACCTGTGAACCCAAATTACGGATGCGAGTAGTGTTTCCTGCGCCATACCACCACAAACCCGTTTATAGGGTGGGCCGGCCACATTTATATATCATCACAGAAGAAAGGACAGAAAAACACAGAGAAAGAAAGTGACATCCATACTCAAACCGGGATTCGAACCTGGGACCCACAGCTCAGGAGTCAGGAACGTTAATCACTCACCCATCGGTCGGTAGTATGATTTAAATAAAAGTTCCGATTTCATCGGTTTTGAAAGTTTGAAGAAAAATATAAGTGATACTGAAACTTTGACTGGGAAACAAATTGTAACTCTGAGTGATCATTTTCTATCTTGAAAATAAAAATTCTTTGTATTTATTCAGCAGATTATTTGTATTTAGACAATGGATTATTTGTATTTTTACCATATATTAACAACAGACTCTAAATAACTATTGAAACAGGAGACGTTATTTTTCATTCTGAATTTTAAAACACCGATGTAACTTACTGATTAAAAACTCTCCCCTGGGTTGGATAAAAGTTGCAATATTTTTAACTTTAAAAAATACACAGTTTAAAATTTTTCGCTTATGATTAAGCTTTCGTCAAAATATTTTTTAAAGATTCAGGATCAAATTTTCATTTTTTTGTTGTTTTCTTTATTGGGGAAAAAATCCTAATATTATTACATAGTTTCTTAATTAATTTTTTGTTTTGATTCTTTTAATATCTCTGCATATTTTTTTTTATTTTTCAATTGTTCAACTATAACTCATTTACTTCTCATTTTGATCAGTATTTAAAATACACATTTTACCATCATACAGTTTCAAGTCTGCGTTTAAAAAAATACTTGATAGCAGAAAATTCACAGAAACAATTTGTGAGTAAAAGCATTTCAGTTCTGTATGATAAGCTCGCATTGAATTTTAAAAAAGACAAAGCCAATATGTCAGATGTCATCACTTAGGAATTCAGAATTTATAATTTTTCAGCTCATATAAAAGACTGAGTTCCGATATTGTGATATTCTAAATATAGAAAATTGATTCAGAGTTTCCTTATTATAAAAATAATTAACTTAAAATGTTTAATAGGATTGATTTGTTTTGGTTTATAAAAAATTAAAATTCTCTTTTATCCAAAAGAAAATTTATGATCTAAATCTTTCTAATATATCTAAGTAGTAAAAGTTAAATATAACGTTAATGTTGTAATGATACTAAGCACAGGTAACACTGAGAGAAAGAGATTATATGTAATTAATATATTCCAGGGTCACTCTGAAATTTTTGCGATACAACTAGGTTTTTAAAGTTATGCTTACAAAATTTTAGGAGTGTTCAAAGTTATCTCCTCCAGCATCAATGCACTTTTGTAGACGAATTTTCCACAGATTAAATACCTCAAGCCAATTATTTCTTGGAATAGATTTAAAAAAAATGCATTTGTAGCCACATCAATCTCTTCTTCTGAATGAAAACGACGTCCACGTAAGTTCTTTTTTAGATTAAAGAAAAACCGAAATTCGCACATAGATAGATCAGGTGAATACGGCGGATGTTCCAACGCTTTAATTTGTTTTTGCTTAAGAAACTCAACTGTTAATCCGGCTGTATGTGAAGATGCATTGTCATTGTAAAGCATTAGTCCCCTCACCTTAAGTTCTTGTAGAATTCCTGGAAGACGTTTAGTGGTATACCACTTTGCTGTTACTGTCTTCTGTACTTCAAGCTTGATGGCTTTGACCAATCCCGTACTTCTGAAGAAAACGGCATACATCACTTTTTTCAGTGCGCGTTGTTTTTTCACCATTGTTGGCGTGGGATCATCTTCAAAGACCCATACTTTGCTTTCTTGACGTGTTGAAACGTCAAAAAACGGTACGTACGTTTCATCACCTGTTACAATTTTAGAAATGATGCTGTGGCCACCATCATATAGCAATTTAAGAGTTTCCTTACTGATTCTGACACGCTCTTCTTTTCGGTGCTCAGTTAAATTATGGGGAACCCAACGGCAAACTACTTTTTTCATATGTAATTCGTCATGATGCTTTTTGTGTATGACTGTGGATCCAATGTTAAGTTCCTTCTGTATCATTTGATAGGTACAGCGATTATCATTCATTAACATTTTTCGTATGGCAGACACATTATCTGGGATTACTGCTGACGGCGGCCTTCCTGTGTGTTCTTTATCCTGAAGAAAATTGCGACTTCTAAATTCTCTAAACCATCTGAATACAGTAGCACGAGCTGGAGATTCATCACCAAATGCTATTTGCAACCGTTGAACGCATTCTTCTTGATTTATTCCTTCTTTGAAATCGTAGAAAATGATAGTGCGAAAATGTTCTCGCGTCAACTCCGTTATCTCTTCTGTTTAAAATTTATTCTATGCTAAACAAGTTGAAGTAAGTCAGTAAAATATCGTCTCCTGTGTTAAAATACTTTATATTTTAAAATTAAACCGTTATTTTTATTTTGTAAGTTATCATCTGTGCGTATCTCATAAAATTTCAGAGTAACTCTCGTATATCGTGTATTTTATATATATATATATATATATATATATATATATATATATATATATATATATATATATATATATATATAAATATATATATATATGTATACTAAAGTATTATTTAATATTTTTAAATGGAATACTTTGCAAAATTTAATATTTGTGAAAATTTGATTTTTTATTTTGCTTGTTTATAATTACAGTTTCTAAATTAATGTAAATGATCATTAAATGAAATATATTTTGTAGATAAAGATATCAAAATTTTGTTTCTTTAATGAATGTTTCAAATTGGGCACTTTTCTCTTTCTAAAAATATCAATTAATAAGTTTCCTCTGATTTCATATGATTCATTAACGTTGGAATTACATTTAATACTCTCCGTTCATTTATAGAGAATCCAACGTAATAACGATTGTATTAATCAGAAACATTAAAAATTTGGAAAGGACTTTGTTCCGGGGGAAAAAGATATTTTTTGTAAGCAATATTAAACAATAGAACAATTATTCTATTTAAATAGAGACTAAAATATTCCACATTTATCAAAACGTTTTTGCAAAGTATTCTAAATTATTCTTTAATTCCATACTATAAGGAGAGTTCTTTAACCCTCATATTTTGAGGATGACAAAATAATAAAACATTTTAATATTGAATGCAATGCTTCAATATTAAAATGTTTAATTATTTTGTCATAACTAATTTCAATTAAACAATGCATTTTTGTAAGTTGACACATCATTAAAACAACATCTTATTTAGCTTTTTCAGTTTAAATTTTATTGGATACTTTATCTTTTTATTAAAATTGTATCATTTGTAAAGAAAAAATTAGCATAAACTAATTGAAATTTTAAAATGCCTGAAAATAATTTTAAAAATGAAAACAGAAAACTGATATTTATCTCTATTCATAATTCCACAAGATAAATATGTCATGTGACATAATACTAAAATATTAATTCAATAAAGGAAATTAATTATATTTACAAATTACATTATTAGCTGGCAAATTTACTGATACCATCATATCAATACCTCTGAATAAGTCGAATATTTCGGCTGACACTACATTATTCAAATCAAATTATTTGATTCGATGCATTATTTCGCTGGAGTAGCGGATCCTAATTATCTGTAATCTGGCTAACAACTCCTAGTCATCTATTCAACCGAGAGAGAATCCTTTTCAATTAGGGTTACTATGTTTCATTATATCTAGAAACAAATGCACACATCAGAAATGAAAATATCTGTTCGATTACATTTTCTAAATATGCCATATTCTTTCTTATTCAACAAAAGCAAGAGATAAGAAGTCCATTTTTAATTTAAGAAATTTTGAATCATAATTTTGTATGAAAGAATTTCTCTAAAGCCATTACATCACCGATGATTTATAAAAGAAAAATAGAATTCGAAATTGAAAATATTGTTCGACGAGTGTCTGTGTTGTACTGAATCAATTCTTTCTTCATGATGATGCGAAGAAAATAACCATATTTACCCGCAGAAATTTCTTAATTTCAGATAATTTATCAGCGGAAGTCCACTTCAACACTTACCTTTCTAGAACATCAGTCTATAGTTAATTCTGAAATTTTGAAAGGGTGGAGGATTCCTTCCCTGCCATCACTTGTACGCGGGCAAAGAGCCTGACTCTTCATTCGCTCTCAATTCTAAAAGAATCTCTAGAACCGTTATTTCCAGACCAGCAAGCGTCCACACTAGGGGTTTCACGTATTTCAAAGGCAGGAAATTCTTTGAGGTCTGCTCTAACTGTAAAACTGAGCAGGCTTCTCTTAATCACATCCTGAAGACTTGTACTTAAATTAAAGATTATTGCACTTTCTAAAATATCTTACACTCCTTGCCTTGCACTTATAGCCTGATATTAATCAAGATTGTGTTTCGCCAATCCTTCCGAAGGTTTTGGTCGATTAGTTAGCGCCCTTGCCTTCGATTCAACATTTCATGGATTCGAATCCCACTTTGGGATTGGATGTTTGTAGTGGTTTAGAATCCTCTTTAAATCGCAGTCCTGGTCTATTAAGCCCTCGTGTGCAAAAATGACCGTTGCGAGACAGACAAACCAAACCAATTGTCAATTCTTCCCCATCTGACTCCATTCCATAAAAATGATCCACCATCGCTTCACCCCTATCACTCCGGGGTCCTTTACTATCTCATAAAATCATCTGGTTTGAGTTCTTTCACTTCACCGTTTCCTCTTTAAAATTGAAACGTGTCAATCTTATATGAATATGTATTGCAGATAAATCTTACATTAGCAACAAAAAAAACGAAAAAAAAATGTATTGTAAAAGATTATTGAAAATATATAAGAAACTGTTATTTTATCTAACTGAAGTCCGGAATATAAAACACATTTTGTGTTACTCAACACCAATTTCTCTCATTAATTTTATAATAACGCAATTTTCACTCATAAAAACAGCATCTGTACTTGTTAAATGATATAAATCCTGTGTATAATATTCCTCCTTTTTTGCGATAACATTTCCAAATGCTTTTGGAAATCCATACTGTTTGTAATATAGAAAGATAAACATTTCCAAATGTCTATGAGCGAGCACTTTCAGAGGCCATCATTTTTCACTAAGTCTTTAAATAATCCTTTTATATAAAATTTTATTTCCCGTTGCAGACATTTCATTCTCATTGCTAAATATAAATCCGCGTCCCTCTGGGAGTAGTTTTTAAAGCTTATGGAAGTTTCTATAACAGATGTTCCGAGAAACCTCAGTCATTCTGAAGCATCGAGCGGGAAAAGATCCATTTTTTCATTCGGAAGAGCATCAAATTGAAGGAACAAACACAGAAAAGTGAATTCCGGATTTACGAAGTTGGCAAATTTACTTTTTGGGTTTTGCTTTTTAAAATAATGTTTATTCAGCTGAGAAGGAAGAAGGGTAGGGAAGATGAAAGTGGCAGAGAAACAGCGGCTTAAAACTTTTTTTGAAAGAATCTTGTTAATTTTAACTGGTATTTTAAATATGAAAAACAGGGTAATATTTGCATATTTTTTTAATTCTACCAATATACATGACATTTATTCTGCAATTCATAAATAAAATAACAACTTGTAATAATTTTTATGAATAATTTATTTATCATTTCTGCTTCTTTGTTTAATATATTACAATTACTTTAGCCTTTCACCCGATTATCAGTAATCATAAGCCTATTTAACTGAATACTTAAAGTAATAGAATTTGATGTATCATATTAGAGTAATTAAAATGTGCATAATTTTTTTATCTGATAAAAAATGAAAAAGCGATTTTCAAGTAACACTCGACTATTACTGATTTTTGGGATGAGGTAAATTCAATTTGAAACACTCAAGCACCAACAAAAACTGGCATAAATACACATACAATAATAATGGAAGACACAAGCAATCATTGATGTGATATGGAAGATAATGCCTATATAAGAAGGCAAGTGTTTGACAAAGTTCTTAAGTCAGACAGTCTGCTGCTATAATGAGAGTTTGGAGTTATACTTATCTAACAAAAATGGAAGCTAACACCATGGAGATATGGATGTAATTTGCATTTTCCTAAACCATTAAAAATATTATGTATAGATCATTTGATAAAACATTAAATTTCAGAGAGAGACGTGCATCTGGAACAAGACTTAAGAAGAAAGCATTTATCGAGGTTTGACTCCAATTCTTAAGCGAAATATAGACGTGTAACACTTCCTCATACTTGCAGATTTAAATCCTGGATCATCAATATCAGCATGCAAACAATTCATTGGATCTTCTTTGAAAGTGGAAGAATTGTTTCAGAAACTCAGAATTGAAGCTTCTGCCTTTATAAAATGATACCTCTGGGGATGGCAAGTCACAAGTATTGAGGGGTCTTCTGCCTAGTCCCTGCTTCTAAGTTTGTAAGATTTCCACAATCGGCTTCTTCCATTTAACTGGTAGAACTCAACTCAGGGCTTGATACAGGGAAGCATGCTGCTGCAACAACAATTTCTGCCGTTATTGACAAGATGGCATTATAAACCTACCAACTATGCCATTGAATTATCAATAACTGAAAACATTACTTGTCTGACGAGTTTCATTTCCAGTCGTATTGGATTGATGAAAAAATGAGAACTCAAGTAATATTGTAAATGATAGAGAAATTACATATTTCATACAAATGTCAATTATTTCAACGAGAAAATAGCTTGAAACATATAATAGAAGAAGGAAAATTTGCTTCCTTCTTCTATTAATATGAAAACACTTAAATTCAGAATACTTTGCGTATGAAACAGAAAACTTGCAAGTGCATATAGTTACAACAATTGCCTGCTTGTATATATACTTTGCTTGTTATTTTTATATTTCACTTGGAAGAGTTTTTAAATAAAAAAGGGGAATTCCGAAGCAACTCTTGACTTCAGTGCAGTTATTTCTATATATGCTCTTAAGCTACAAGGATTTCCGAAACATTTTCCATTCATAACACGAAAACAGTAGGACAAATAGCATGACAATATTGTTTTGGATTAAAACCTTTAAGCTGAAATAAAATTTTATTTTTAAACTATATATGAGGTATACATATTAGATTGAATAAAAACTTTTTTCACTTTCTGACTTTAATCGATTTTAACCTAATAATACATTGCATACGATCTATTACATATGATCCTTTTTCAGTTACATTTATCATGAGAGTTTGCGTGAAATGCATACATATCTAATACATGTGTCAGACATTTGCACATACATACAGCCCACACACACACACAAATATATAGATATAATTTGCATAGTTTATGGGTTCCTCTCTGTCCTTGTGTTATAAAGAGATAAACCATATCACCACTGCCAACAATCACTAATTAAATTGACAGTGCTAAAGATTTTTAATTTATACATACGTTACATCTTTCTTTGAATATGATTCACAAGATCTTCAATATTTAATTATTTAGCTAATTTGTATGTATAGCTGCTTTTGATCTCGATAAATTACCAATTTCCATATATTCTCATTATATATATGCATACTTCACATCTGCTTAAAAGATTTTTACATCAGTTCCCCACTTCGAAGGAAACTTTATGAGATATGATGCATGATTAGACGACTGGAATAGATAAGAGGTAGTAAAATATTAGTGAAACCCCAAGACCAGTGGGCATTCTCAAACTGTGGGCGTTCCCCCTAAGGGGGCGCGGGCAAATCCAGGAGAAAAAGTTATTTTAAAAACTTGATTAAATGACTGATGGGAAAGAACACACACACACACATACAAAACAAAATACATTTCGACATATTTAGTAATTAACTTATTAAATTAAAACAACTTACTAAATTAAAAACAAATTTAATAATTATGACTTCCTTGGGCCTGTCTTTCAGAGCAAAGTTTTTCGAAGGAGGGTTTAACATTAAAAATAGACACTCTCAGTTCTTTTTCTATATTTAGCTGAGATCTATATTTTGTTTTCATTGAAGCCACCGCAGAAAATCCAGTTTCATAAAGGTAAGATGTTGAAAATGGTAGTAGAATACAAAATGCTCTTGTTTTTAGTGCAGAAAACTAATCATTCACTCCTGTCCAAAATTCAAAGAATGATTTATTACTCAATTATCTTTTGGTTTCGCCGCTTGCCATGAAGTCTATGAAGGTTTCTTCCTCTTCAATTGAGAGTCCTTTGGGAATATTTTGAAATGGATCCCTCACCCACTTGTAATTTGATATCAGTTTGCCGAGCAAGGAAGTACTTTTTAAAATCTTTTGCTAGCATTGCTCAATGATTTTCAATGGTTACAAAAGTAATTTTTACATGTTGTTCTTCAGCTTTATAAGTTTTAATAAAATCATTCAAATTTGCAAATATTATTAAGTTTTCATGCTTTAAATTTCTGCTCCACAATTCCAATTTCCTTCAAAAAAACATTAATTTTATCACTCGTATCCAATATATGTACATTTGCTCCTTCCAGTTGAAGATTCAAGAATTTCATCACAAATAATCTATCGCAAAAATTCTCAGCTTCCGGTCTGTTTACCTCTTCTAAGAAAACGGTGATTTCTTCTATTAATTCATAAACACGTTGCAAAAATTTACTTCGTGATAACCATCTTCCCTCGCAATAAAGTAGTAAGGCAGAATGTTGTGCACCCATGTCTTTACAAAGTGTGGAAAAGATTCTTGATTTCAGGGGTCTCATTTTTACCTAATTTACTACGTTTACAACAGTAGTAAACACAATATTCAAACCAGGACTCGTTCTTTGGAAGCCAAAGATTCTCTGTAGATCATGCAATCTGTCCAGAGACGCACTGTGGTTATTTTTGTTTCACAAGTGCTTGAATACTCTGGAATCTTCCGGACATAAGACAAGCACACATCTGTGCATATTCCGACGCAATTTTTCCATTCTATGTTTACCTCGGTCATAAAATCATTTAAGATATCAAATAATGCAAGTGCTGTTCAAGGTTCATTTTTTATTCTGAAAAAGAATTTTACTTTGGCTATTCCACGCGGGTGATACACCCCAACAGTGAAATCTGATTGCTTGTCTGTTCTAATTTTTGTTAGTTTTGGAATTTTCTTACCGTTATTGGTAAAAGGGTGAGGTAGGAATTTTGTGAACTCCGATAACTTGTGTTTAAAAATAGTTGCTAATATTAAAAGTGCAACATCAAAATTGAAGATGGAAGTTGAATTCGAAAGATATAATAGAAAATAAGAGAAATATTGATTTGGTCTTCACCGCATACTAGCATTAAAACATTGTTATATTCAACTTATAAGTTGTCTTTGATATTATTTAGTAATTAGACATAACTGATAAATTTTTTAGAGATATTATTAATTTCAAATAATGTTAAATATTTGTTTTCATTGCAGAATGAAATGATCAAATAGTATCATTTTACATGTTTTTTATGGAAAATGTATATTTGGATGTCGGTACAAGGCGGTATTCCAGTCGTTTTACTGCTGATTTGACAATTAAGTGGTTAGTGCTTTGTCATTCGATTAAAAAAATCATAGCTTTGGTTCCCAGCTCAACGGCAACCTAACGATTTGTACATTAGCTTTCGGTTCAATAGTTTAAACGTTTCAATTCCAACTTGGACATGGATATTTGTAGCGGTTCGAAGTCCATTTTAAATTTTAGTTCCCATTCTAATTAATTCTCTTGTATAGAAAATGACCGTTAACTGTGAATGCTTGTAGAAGGGCAGAACGCACTCTTATTACAATACCTGGTCTAAATAGTACTTCTGTGCAAAAACAGATAAAAAACTAGATATAAATCCATACATTCTTTCTATTATCACCATGTGACTGGGAAAAAGACGCTGTTGAGCAAATTTTCAGATACTAACATAAGAGGAATTAAATCAAATGAGAGAACATTAAACTTTAAAACTTGAATTTTTTATCTGTTTCTAATTTGTCAGGAGGAAAGAATAATGGTAGTGCTATTTTAGTGCTTAAAAGAAGCGATTGGAAATAGGTGTAACGTATTTTCAGAAAAATTTCACTCTGACCAAACAGTTGTCTTTCAAACTGTTGAAATTAATATGAGAGAGAAATAAGCAAAAATTGTTTCCTAATGAATTGCGACGCTCCTTGAAACAAGTTATTTAACCACTAATTAATCTTTTGAGATATTAATTTTATAGAGCAAATTTAATTACAGATAATTTGTAAGGTTTTCTTCATTTTTAATGAGAAATTATTTTATACAAACGGAAATAGACAAGTAAACCTGGGATAGAAATTTCTAACCGGGTTCTCTTAACTCTAACAAAAAAAAAGAAAAAAAAATTAGAATAATATTTCGGAGACGCTAAAGGTGACTTAACACAGCTTCAAAATGAATTAACAAACTTAAACTCAGACTATTCGTTTGTTGATTCATTGATTAAAATATTTTGGTTAACGCCAACCGATGGCTAAATGGTTAGTGTTCCTGACTGTTTAACTGTGTGTCCCGGGTTCGAGTCCCAGTTCAGGCAGGGATGTTACTTTCTTTCTATTTTCTCTCTGTGTTTCTCTGTCCTTTCTTCTGTGATGATGTATGAATGTGGCCCACCCTATAAACGGATTGCTGGTGGTATGGCGCGGGCAATGCTACTACCCTCCGTAACTTGATTCACAGGTGCCCACTGGGTAACGACAAATGAGTAGCAGTTTCTGGCCTTATTGCGGCATAGGGTTCGTCACTCAAGTGCCTGCAGTTGGAAAAAAATATTTTGGTTAAATTATTGATTATGCATCATATATATATATGCATGTTTACGTACATGTTATGATTACTAATAAGTTTTCACATATTCATAACAGAATCACATAAAACCTTATTCTATGTTCAAGAATCTGCTATTATTTAAGCACTAAAGCCAAACCAATATGAATAGGATAAACAAGCTTTAGTTTCCGATCAAAATGTTAAATTAATTTTACCGACCAAAAAGTAGGATTACCGAGAAATAAAACTCGAATAGTGTAATTAGACAATTATAACTTCGTACTTGTAATATAACTACAGTACCTGGTTCATGTGTAATAGTCTTTTTAATTCAAATGTATTAATTATTCAAATGAATTTCCTATGTTATAAATCCCCTTATCAAAATTATTTTGAATAACTTATACCAGATTTATCGTCGAAACATAACTAATCTTCTCAATTTTAACAATTTCAAGCTATGTCAAGAAATTTTAAGGAAATAAAAAAAAACATTGCACAAGAAATTTACTTTTATAAACGCTTAGGCACATATAGTTTAATTACGTCACACACGATATTACAGGGTGTAAATTAAATGGAACGATTTGCTTAAACTGCGTGCAAAGCACCTAATGAGAATTTCGTGTTGAATGTTCATCAGCTTTTAATGTAAAATATTCCACTTTACCAAGAAATATGCTTATTAAAAGTTTTCTCTGAATTAATAAGCGATTTTTAATTAAGAATTTTAAAGAGTCAATATTGAGAAAATAAAGAAGTTCTAATTCCAATATATATATATATATATATATATATATATAATATATATATATATATATATATATATATATATATATATAATTTCAAAATGTTATGTTCTCAAACTTCAAAGTTTGTGTACATTTTGCTATAGTAAAATAGGAAATTTTTATGTAAAAAAAAAATGCAATCGGAGAAGAGAGGAAATACATTCAACTCAACAAAATTGACAGTTGGAGAAATACTTATAAAATTTATTAATTTGGTAATCCTATCAATGTACAGCAAGATGATCAAAACGCGACGCTCATTAAATTATCTTAAAAAGTAAATAAAATTGCCGCAATATGATACAGTATTATTTACATAATAAGTGATTAACTTTTGTCACACTTTTTGTATTAGATACATAAAATCTTAACCATACACGCATTTACTAGATGTTTTTTAGTTAAAAATGTCTTATATACACATACTGACTATGTGATAGATTTAAATATTGATCATCAATTTTTTTGCCTGAAAATCACGACAAAAATCAACCAAAAACTAGTAGTGAGTGATAACTATAATACTAATCATATCATATATAATTGTTATTCATTTAGACTGTTGATACGTTTACTCTCCTATATCCGACCATTTTTGATATCTTAAGCACTCGGTAACACTGATATCGTTATTTCAAAAGTGGCGCTTTTTTATTTAGAAACTGGAACTAAGCAGAAAACATAGCAAGGTATCATTTTACTAGGAGGACATTGCCATCACTATTATTCTGATAGAACAGCATTAGGAAATAGGGATGTCGTCTCTGCTTAGACTGGTTTTAAATCAACAAAATTCTATTTTGTTGATGGTAAAATATTCGAAAGATTGTTCTAAAGGCTTGCTGTGTCCTAATGATTTAAGAGCTCAGTCTTTCAGGCAGAGGCCACAGCCATTTTTGGAGCTATCAACATCATTGATGTTCAAGGCCTCAGATCTATAATCGGTCAGATCTATAACTATTCGGTCTGATATCTCATCAACTTTGCATGCGTTACTTAGCCCACTTCCCACATCACCACTAATACATGCCATACAGAAAAAACTAGCAGCTTCAACTTCACACATCAATCTACACAGGATTAAATCACATCAAGGTGATGCTAGAAATGAGTCCGCAGACATCGCAGGAAAGGAAGCCACAAAAATTGATGAATCCGAAGCATTAGTGATTCCATATCCAAGATCTTCACTTATCAAACAACTGAAGCATTTCACACTTCAAAAATGGCAGTCTCTGTGGGACAATGCAACAACAGGTCGAATGACCAAACATCTACTCTCAGAAGTCTCCAGCAAGCTAACGCATGATAATCTATACCTCAATCAACTGCTAACATTTCACGCCCCATTTCCACAGTACTTCCAAAGATTCGGAAAGGCAGTTTCATCCACCTGTATCTGTGGTGCCCAAGGGGATCCTTTCCACTATATCCTAGAGTGCCCAACAACTGAGAAATACCACCTAAAAAAGAACTGTCAACAGACCAATATGGAGTTCCGGAGATTTTTCTTGAAAGATCGTCACTACAGATTACTCCTTACAAAGCTGATGATTCATCTCAACAAACGAGGATTGGAACTTTGTCAGGATTTAGGCCACGCTTCCACAGATGATCTTCCACAGACGAGTCAGAAAACTATTCTTAAAGTTAACTTTTCTCCACGATGGTGTATAAAAATATTTTTTATGAGTTCAATGAAATTTATGAACTATATGTTCTGAGTTATTTGAACTTTTCGAACATTATGAGCCCGCTTTAGAACTTTAAAAACTTTCTGAACCTATTCCTTTTTAGTACCTTAGAAACCTTTTAAATATTTTGAACCTACAATGCTTTTAAAAGCTAAGGTGCTTATTAACCTTGTATAAACTGCCTGCCTGTATATTTATCAACTTCCGTATCCCGCCATTTTTCTTTCTTTTCATAATTAAGTATTCATACTATTTATAATATTGATTTCAATGTATATATGTTTTTAATGCCATTAAATTACCCTAGAAATTGTAAACCGTCTTTTCATTGATTGTGTAATGATTTCTAGGACTCGAGACTGCTCGGCGGAAACAGCAACACGAGTTTTTTTTATTTATTTTTTTTCCAAAGAAAGAGAATAGCGGGCTGTTTAGCTGAATTCGAAAGTGATTTAAAATGGCCATGTTGAGAATGTAATGATGGTATTCCTATTACAAAATATTTCTATAAATTAATGTTATGTTATGTGCAATCATAGATAATTAATAAAAAATTGATTGCTAATATATTGAGTGATAAATTCACGGTGTAAATTTCATTCAGCGTCAGAACAGACGTGAAGATTGGTGGCAACTATTCGGATTGCGAAAAATCCAGTTCTTTGTGATTTCTAACAGGAATCTTGTAGGATAACCAATAAAACAGATGAAAACTAGGGGTGAGTACCTTTTCTATCGGTAGTGCCTTCATATTTTAATTTAATCTCAGCTTTTGTATTAAAATTGGGGGAAATAAAATACGGAAATATATTCATAATTCACATATTCTATTAAAATTTGGGTTAGGAATACTATTTTTATGGCCCTCACTAATCCCTATTTAAAAAAATAAGAATATTGAGCACTTCTGTAAATGTATATATTTAATTCCTTTGTTATAATTGATTGTTGGTTTATTAAATAACTTTATATGAAATCGAAATTGTGTTGAATAATTATTGATGTTTGGAAGAACATCCTATTATGTATCTAAGTAAGAAATTTTCCCCTACAGAACAAAAATACAGCACTACCGAGAAAGAGTGTGACACTATAGTTTTTGCTGTGTGCAAAAATTAAAATATCACTTGGAGGGTCACCAAAGTTTTATAATACAAACACACCATAATCGTCTAGTGTGGTTGGAGAATGATACCGGAACTAATCCTAGACTTTTACGATGGGCTTTGATTTTACAGTCCTTTAACTACGAAATTGTTCATCATAAAGAAAACAATATTAGAATGCTAATAGTTTGAGCCGTATCCTTTAAAAATTTGAAAAATGAAACTTAAATTTATAATTGAAGGGTACATTTTGGTATATATTTTCATGCGTCTCAATAAAATTTGTAAATATTCTTTTTATTTATTTTATTTATGCGTTTTTTAACTTATTGCTACCATATTGTAAGCACAATTTGTTTGCCTTGTTAAATGCCACGACGGTAGCATCTTCACGGACCTCGTAGAAGTGTGGAGCACATTAGGTATTGGGGAGATGGCACCCGTTAACCTTAAGGTACAGTCCAGGGTCTCTCCAAACAGTTATGAATGTGGCCTAACGATTAAGGAGGAATGGAATATCTTTGTTTTCCCTTGATACACACCAAGTGCCTTCTTTCTCGATCCACTGTGGCCTAATAGTAGGACAGAGCTTTTCGGATTCAGATGCACTTCAGTGACTGTCCAACAACGTAAGATGGACCTTGTACTGTGTGGTTGAGAGTTTCCAGTGTTTCCTCTTTTTAGATGCGTGAATACAGTATGAAACCTTTATATATGAAAATATACGGTATGATTTACTATCTATGAAAAGTTCTCCCTGAAGTCAAATTATACGGTTGATATTAAAATGCTTTAAAACAATTTTCGGCCGTTAGATTGTCTACAATGTGGTTGCTGTTGTTACCCCAGCGTGCTTCCCTGTGCCTAGCCCTGAGTTGGGCTCTAATAGTTAGATAGAAGCAGCCGGGTGGAGTCTTCGTGATTTTGAAACAGGGACCAAGCAAATGAGTCCAGTGCTTGGCCTGACAACCGCAGAGGTAGCATTTCACTTTAAGGACATTGCAACCACACTCAGTTTTAATGTGCCCCAGCCAGCTTTAGCCAACACAACAGATCTTCGGTTAATCTGGGATTCTAACTCACTGCCTTTAATAATGAGAACAACGCTCCAACCAACCAGGCTACTGCGGCCTCTACAATGTGGTATAGAGCTAAACTTTTCGCTTATTTCATACAGTAAAAGCTTTTTAAGAATGTATAATCATCTGTAAATAATTAATTTATCACCATATGTATTCATGATTAACAAACGATCAATTTTTAAAATAAAGACAGTATTAACTTTTATTTATTTGCATAACAAAAAGTGTTGGAATGTGTTTCTTTTGGTATTTCCTGAATTAAGACAAGAAATATATAAGTGTATACAATTTTTATCTGAACTAAAAAATAAGTTTTTAATTATTTTGATAGTTAATTTTGTTGCTGAGAAAAAATAAAACCATATGTTGGTGGATGAGAGATCATTAATTTGGGGTTCAGTCTTCTATAAGAACTTATAATATGTAAAGATATTCAAGATAAAAAATTTCTAAATATGTAAGTAAAATGAAAATTAAGACACAATTTTTAAAAAATGGTATATTTTTTATTTGCAAGCAACAGAATTCGCAAATTGCATTCTCTCATAAATAAAAATATATTTTTGTAAAAGCAAATAAAAAGTATCAAATTTTCAACTTTTTATTATTAATTTTCATTTTTAATCGATTCCCAATAAAAATTTCGGCATTAAATTCAATAACTTGATTATTTAATGTAGTGTACATTAGTTGAAAATATTGAGTTTTTATTGAGAAATAAAATTTTTATCTATCATATAATATCCTTTCACCTGCCAGATAATACACTACTGGCCATTAAAATTGCTACACCAGGAAGAAATGCAGATAATAAAATGATATTTATTGGACAAATATATTATACTAGAAATAACAAGTGATTAAATTTTCAAAAAATTTGGCTGGATATAGATCCTGAGAAATCAGTACCCAGAACAACCACCTCTGGTAGTAGTAACAGCAGTTATACGCCTGGGCATTGAGTCAAACAGAGATTGGATTGCATGTACAGGTACAGATGCCCATGCAGCTTCAACACGATGCCACAATTCATCAACCGTAGTGATTGGCGTTTGGTGACGAGCAAGTCACTCGGCAACCATTGACCAGACGTTTTCTATTGGTGAAAGATCTGGAAAACGTGCTGTCCAGGGCAACAGCCGAACATGTTCCGTATCAAGGAAGGTCCGTACAATACCGGCAACATGCGGTCGGGCATTATCCTGCTGAAACGTAGGGTTTCGCAGGGCTCGAATAAAGGGTAGAGCCACGGGTCGTAACACACCAGAAATGTAACGTGCACTGTTCAAAGCACCGTCAATGCGAACAAGAGGTGACCGAGACGTGTATCCAATGGCATCCCATACCATCACGCCAGGTGATGGACCAGTATGACGATGAAGAATGCACGCTGCCAGTGTGCGTTCACCACGATGCCGCCAAACACGGATGCGACCATCATGATGCTGTACACAGAACCTGGATTCATCTGAAAAGATGACGTCTCTCCATTCGTGCGCCCAGGTTCGTCGTTGATGACACCATTGAAGGCGCTCTTGTCTATGACGCAGCGTCAAGGGAAGCTGCAGCCATGGTCTCCGAGCTGAGAGTCCATGCTGCTGCAAACGTCATCGAACTGTTCGTGCAGACACTTGTTGTCTTCCAAACGACCCCGTTTCTTGACTCACGGCTCGTGACGTGGTTGCACGATCCATTACGGCCATGCGGGTAATATGCCTGTCTCCTCGGCTGCTAGTGATAGGTGGCCGTTGAGATCCCGCATGGCGCTCCGTATTACCGTCCTGATCCCATCGATTCCATATTCTGCTAACAGTCATTGGATCTCGACTGACGCGAGCAGCAATACTGCGATAAGATAAACCGCAATCCCGGTACATTACAATTCAACCTTTATCAAAGTCAGAAACGTGCTGGTACGCATTTCTCCCTCTTACACGAGGCATCACAACAACTTTTCACCAGGCAACAACGTTCAAATGCAATGTGTGTATGAGGAACCGGCTGAACAATTTCCTCATTTAAACACAGTGTAGGTGTCGCTACTGGCGAGTGCTTTGTCTGAATGCGCTGAAAATTTAATTATTTGCATATCACAGCACCTTCTTTCTTTCGTATAAATTTCACGTCTGTAGCATGTCGCCTTCTTGGTGTAGCAGTTTTAATAGCCAGTAGTGTATATATCACTCTGTAGAATTCTTCTTTTATTACGCACGTAAAAAAGCATGGCATAAAACCTGAGAATTGTGTTTTGCGCAATGGCAACACCACAAAATTAAAAAGTAAAACTGCAGACATTAGCCGATAATCTTTTTTTTTCCTGTCACAAAAAAAGGAAAAAAATGAGTGATTCACAGTTAAAAGAAAAAAACACGTTGTATCATAAGAAACATTTTCGTTCCAGAAACATCAAACAAAATAGATATATTAATGAAAAAAAAAGCATGAAATTAAAATGTTTTGATGGATCATCAAGATGTTTTAATGGATTTGATGGATTTTAAGTGGTACAACAATGAGAAAAAAATGAAATATTTCTGTAAAACCGGTTCTTGTCCCATCAGAAATTATTGGCAATGATAGAAATAGTATTACTGTCTTAGAATCTTTTAAGAAAACCAACAAATATCAGGCAAGGAGATAGTAGCATAAACTAACCTTTCCAAAGAGTCAACATTTTGCATTTTACGTATCGCTCACAACACTTAGTCAGTCATATGCTTAGAAGCAAGGTTTGCAGACAATTGTTTTTTAAACGACAAATAAAGACAATTCTTAAACTAAACACGGAACTTAGAAAACAAAATCATCTTTCGTATAGAATATTTATGAGCATTCAGTATACATTTTGAAAAAGCGCATTACACTTTTATTTCTTTATATTTCATGGTGTTGCCATTATATAAAATGTAAATCTTTCTTTATAGAACATCTTTTGTATCACAAGATATATACCATAATTACAAAATTACTGTCCAGTACTCTCTGCAAAAATAGTTGTCTTAAACTAATTTCAAAGTAAGATATATTTTAAATAAAATCTTAATAGTTATATGTATTTTTTAAAATGCATGTTTTATAAGAGAAATAAAAAATACATAAAAAGAAATCAAATTACTCTTACCCATTGTTAAATAAATTTGGTGAAACATAATTTATTGATTATTTTGATACAATTATTTTTAAGCAAACAAATTATAACAGCTAAATCTATAAAAAAAACTTAAGGTAAAATGGATGTATGAAAGTTGAAATAACTTTAAAAAATTTATTAATGTGTTGACCAGTAAAAAAGTTAAAGAGCTGTTGAACTGATAAGGAGAAAAAGAATGAGATTCCCACAAAACGGAAAAATATTAAAATTATCTTGAGGAAAAAATGGAAAAAGGACAATTCCATTTAAATT
Organism: Latrodectus elegans; assembly: GCA_030067965.1. Taxonomy (NCBI): domain Eukaryota; kingdom Metazoa; phylum Arthropoda; class Arachnida; order Araneae; family Theridiidae; genus Latrodectus; species Latrodectus elegans. The sequence goes on from CM057812.1 coordinate 43,675,715, forward strand.
TCATTGTTAAAATTGTTTTTATTATTTACAATATGTGGAAAAAATGAACATTCCAAGAATATTTTCTTTCTTTTATTTCATGTCACGCACATCATGCTCCAAATGTACATTATTTTATATATAACAATAAAAATCAAGAAATGGATATCACGATAAAAATAGCTTCAGAATCGGCAATCTTTTTAAATCGGAACAAAAATATGTAACATTTTACATTTTTGTATAACAAAGAAATATATTTTTTTGTTAAAAAAAAAGCAAAAAACCTTATGAAAACAAATACTATTTGATTTTTTGTTTGGATGATCGTGCACGTTATCAAATCTGTTCTCAAAAAGTTTTATAAATATAATAAATTTCGCTTAAAATTTAAGAATATATTTTTACTTTAAATATTTATATATTTTTTTAATATCACTTATAACATTTCTTTATTGGAAATTTTAAAATTTCAACCTTAAGCTTTATTTTATGAATTAATTTTTATTAAATATTGTTAATATTTTTTTTATAATAAAATTTAAGAATTTATAACAAAAGATTTTTTTTTTGTGAGAATATGCGAAATTTTTTGACACCTGAATTTTCTAGTTTATGTCAGCATATAATTTGTTGTTCAGTTAGCTATTATTGGATTTGTACATAGCTGCTTTTATTTATTTATTTATTTTATTTTTATGCTTTCATTAACAACAGCAATTATTTAAAACAAAATAACTATTTAAATAGCAATTTTTCATATTATTACAAGCTACTTCTTACTTAATTTAATCATTTTCTGTCATAGGAAAGTAACAATTTCTGAACATTTTTCAAAATATAAAATGCAACATTAAATACGAAAATGCTTCAAAATGTGTGTGTACATTTCCCTGAAATATTAATCTTTATGATTGAAACAAATGAGGGATACAACTTTTGTTCATCATAAGATATATGGAACACTTTAAAACGTACTTTCTTCAGTGATGATGTTTGAATGTGGCCCACCCTATAAACAGTGTGTGTTTTTTTTTTTTTTGTGAAAACCAATATATATTGGCTAGAGCCTCCTGATAAAATTTTACGCTTCTGCCTTAATTTTGTAATTGTAAAAAAAATTTTTAAATAAAATTTATTGAATTTATATGGGTAAATAAAATGTTTAGGCTTTTTACCTTTCTCATTTAGCTTTTAAGTAATTCTGATTTTGATGATTCAAATATCTTAATTTCTTAGCTATTTTATAATCTCGCGTGATATATTTTACGTATTTTTTTTTTAATTTATTCCGATTTATTATCATTGTGCAACAATCCAAATGTATTTTTTTAATTCTTACCTAACTAAATACCTAAAGATTTTAAATTTTAAATTAGACAAATTATTTCACATTACATATTTCCTTGCTTAATAAAAAATCCCCAAAATCTGAATTTTTAAAAATTGATTAGTAATTAAGAAACCGGTGTAAGTTGAATTAACAATCTTATGTTCGAAATTTAAATGGCTTCTAATAGGATCTTAATCTTTGGAGTGAAATGTCCCAGATTTGATTTCGGAGAATATTGAGGAGAGATAAGTAATGATCTACTGTTCACGGTCTGTTCCAGTGATACACAGTAATTTTCATGGCTTGCGACATGTAAATAAGGTTCTTTATTGAAATCATGCCTTGTAAATAACTTAATTGATGAAAACTACTGTAAAGACCTTTCAAGTATGCCTTCTGGAAGAACTTATCATCTATAAAGCACCTTATTCATGTATCTCAAGGGAAGAAACATAGAAAATGACAACCACCAAATCAGACAAACGAGCATGCAATAACAGAAGCTCAACCTACAATTGTGTCTGGGATTGAATCCAAAACCCTCTTTTCCAAAGATCACAGTGAGTTAATCTAAGGAGAGCTCATAGCGATTCACCATTTTCACACCTCGTAATGGACAGCCACCTGATTAAGACTTGTATAAGATCTTTCAATACATACCCCTTTAACTGCCTTCCAAAATTGAATACAGAGAAAGGGACGTATTCAGGTGTCGCACGGTAAGAAATCAAATGAATCCCAAACACTAACCTCAATAGACCACTATGCATAATTCCAACATATATCCCTCTTTTTCAACACTGGTTGGGATCGAATCCCTGGATCTTTTATTCAGAAAAGGTCTGTTCTGTGACCTCTTGGCCACTGTATGTAAAAAAGCACAGAAAGGTAAAAATTCGCAGTGAATGTTAAATAAGACTTGGAGTAATCTCTAACACTTAAGCCACGGTCGATCAAGTTGGGATACGCTGGGCAGAATTGCCATAAAAACACTTTCATAATAGCTGTTGAGCAATTATTGAAATATATAAAAATAGAAAATATTAAAGTGCTTAGGAAATGTTTAAAATTATAAGGAAAAATTATTTCCAAAAAAGTGATATAAAATATATTGAATTTTGAAAATTTGCAATTGAACAAGCAATTTTTCAAATATATACAATTTGGATGTAAAACATTGTGTCAATATAAATCAATATTTCTGAGAAAAAAGATCTCCTTTCTGAATGAAATAAAATTTAAATATCATTCGTGAGTAACTGATAAGCATCTAAAGCTCCTAATTTTGTTATTGTCATCAAGAGCAAAATCTCTAATATCGAAGGCTTGTTTAAAAAAAAATTACAAATTCGAAAGCAATTTTAATTATTGATGAATTATTTAATAATTACTTTGAAATAAATATTTTAAGTCACATTTTTGTTTTATTTATAAGTATGCACTTTTAAAATTTTTGTTTATTACAACTTAGGTTTGTAATTTTACCTAACTTCGTATATTATTTTTCAAATATCTCTCTCACATACAAAAAGGTTATTTCTATTAAATCCCTTGATCTACCAGTAATTAAAATCGTGGCTCCACTTAGAGACCATATTGTAAACTTGAAAAAGTTTAGTAATAAGGGGATATAATCACACACAATGAAGAAAATAAATTTATATCCTGAATTCAATATAAACACAAAAGCCTCTATTTGTTTAAAAGTAAAATTTTATTGGCTTCTCTCTGAAACCAATCATAATTTTGTAATTTAAATTGTTTTAGTAAACAACTTCATTAAAAACATTTTTATTCATGTCAAAGTAGATTTTGAATAGTCAAAGAAGATGTAATTTTCATTTTTTCAAATGAATTTAAAAGGAATAAAATTAACTTATACTTTATGACTTGAAAATGTTAGTATTTCAACAGAGTTTTTTGCATGATTAATACATCACGTAAATATTTATTGTAAAAGTTATTAGTGATACATTTAATCAGTGCACAGAAACAACACCTCCAATGTTTACAAATTTTATTGTTTGACTGACAAAAGAGCGATTATTGTGTGTTTGCGCCATTTGGTGCGCAGAGAAATTAAAATGTAACATTGATCATACAATGTCGGAACATGCCGCCCACCTTGAAATATTATTTCAACGAAATAGCTTTTGCAACATGCATATACAAAATAAATGAACATAAATAAAAAAGTATATAACAAACACATAAATGAAAGAAAATTTTAAATGTTAATATACAATAGAGAAGTATAAAATTTTTTTGTTCTTATATAAGAAATGAAATTTTATTTGAATTAAAGCATAAAATTTGCGTTACGCAGGAAGTTTTCATAATTTTGTTATGTTTCTTTTGCATATACCATCTGATCTTTTAAGCGTTACTAGCCTAACATTATTGTCAAGTCCAGGGCACAAATGAATTATTCTACCCATTTTCCATTTTGTTGGCTGTTAAAAGGCATAAATCATTAATTTGATAATTTTTAGTCGGCAGTAGCCATAATGGCCTTTGCTGCAACCGTGTGAGATATTCTTTATGCCAACGTTTCCAAAACTGTTGCACCATTTTTTGAATATGCTGCCATTTTGAAAAAAAGAAATATTTGTATCAACGTAATTTGTTTCAGGAGAAGGCTTGTTAATGCCATACCAATAATAAAATGGCCAGTTGTTAAGGCTGGTCAGTCATTTGGATCGGTACATAATGCAGTTAAAGGTCTAGAATTAAGACAAGCCTCTATTTGAGTTAGCAATGTTTCAAATTCTTCATAAGTTAGTTTTGTCTCACCTATAACGCGTTTTAAATGAAATTTGGTAGACTTTATGCCAGCTTCCTATAGTTCACCCATGTGATGTGCACCTGGAACATTTAAATACCAATTAATACCATTTTCAGATATAAAGTTGTTTATATTTTGATTATAATTTTTTGAGTTTTTAAGTTTTATAACTTCCAGGAGTTTGCACTTTGCACAAATAAAGTTAGTGCCGCAATCACTGTAGATATTACAACATTTACCCCTACGATAAATAAGTGTCTTAAGAGATGCAATGCATGCATCTGCAGATAAGTCAGTAACTAATTCTAGGTGTATAGCTCTTGTGGTAAAACAAACAAAAAGTGCTATATACACTTTGTATGATTTGGAGTCTTTACATGCATTAATTTGAAAAGGACCAGCATAATCTACTCCACAACACAAGAATGCAGGAGCAAGAGAAACGCAAGAAGATGGTAAATTGCTCATCATCTGATTGGTTACAGAAGCTTTTATTCTACAACATTTTACACATTTTCTGACTAAATGACTAATTACGTTTCCAGCACCTACAATCCAATACTGTTTTGCAATATATGATTGAAAAAGTAGTGAACCAGCATGCAAAAGATTTTCATGATAATGTTTAACGAGGAGATCAGTTAATATATGCCTTGTTGGCAGCAAAAAAGGATGTTTCTGATCGTATACTAGATTTGCATGGCTCAAACGACCACCTACTCTAAGAATACCTGAATTATCAAGAAATGAATTTAGAGATAAAATTTTTCTATTACAAGATATTGTTTTATATTTTTGTAATGCATGTATCTCATTATTAAACTCATTAGTTTGAACTATTTTTATTAACACATGCACAGCATTAGTTAATTCACAAGTTTGTAAAAATCCAGTTAATTTGTTCATAGGATATCTGCAATTGCTCATGAACCTTAAACACAAAGCTGATATACATTTAAGTTTAGAAAAAGATGAATATTTATGAAAAATATCAATTAGTAAGGGAATGTTTGTTTTCTGGTGTTGATTGTAAATTACAATGCCTTTCTTCTGGAACAGGATCGCTAATTGGTAGTTCAGGCTGCTTTATCTGAAAAGAAAGTGAATTATAGAGAAAATTCTGACCATTTAACCATAATGAAGAAAGTAGTTCAGAAAATGGTGTGACACGAGTAGCAAGATCAGCAGGATTAATGCCTTCACTAACATGATGCCATTAAGTAGGGGAAGAAGGAGTTTGCATTTTTGCCACTCTGTTGGCCACAAAGCATTTCCATCCGCTGGCAGAAGAACCAATCCAGGATAGAACGATCGTAGAATCTGTATAAAATTGAGTTTGGGAAATGGGTGTGTTCATAGCTTAGCAAGTGAAGTCCATCAATTTAGTTAACAGTAAGGCATCACATAGTTCCAATCTCGGAAGTGAAACAGTTTTAAGTGGAGCAACCTATGTCTTAGCTGTTACTAGATGAACTTTAATTTCACCAATACTTGAGACTTAGCAACAATAAATTGCCACCGCATATGCCTTTTCCGAGGCATCACTGAAGCCATGTAGTTGAAATTAGTTATTTGAATCACAAAATAAGAATTTGGGGATTTTAATGTCGAATAAAGGTTTTTCTGTAAGTTTATGGCTGAAAGAATAGTATCATCCCCCTTAAATTGATTTTTCAAAAGTTTTTTTTTAATTATTAATTTATATTGAATAGTAATTGGAGATAACCCTCCAAGAGGATCAAATATTTTTGCAATTGTTGAGAGTAATGTGCGCTTAGTTAAGTTATCTTCAAGAGATGGTTGATTAATTTTAAAGAAGAATACATCCAACTCAGGTTACCAAAGTAATCCCAATGTTTTCTCAGTTTCCCCATTATCTAAGAGTAAAGAAAAGTTTGATAATCGTAAATCTGGATCAATTGAGTTCAAAAATTCTTTAGAATTTGAAGCCCTCTTTCTCAAGAGAAATTTGGCTTTTGACAACATTTGCATTAATTGTTAGTGCAGTTCCATGGCTTGGAAAACTGAATTCACTCCAGACATGAGATCATCAATATAAAAGTCCTCGAGAACTGCTTTAGAAGCTAGTGCATACCTCTCTGCTTCTCTTTCTGCTAATTTTTGTAGACATTTTATAGCCAGGTATGGCGCTCAGGCGGTGCCATAAGCCAGTCTAGTTAATCGATAATCCTTCATTGCGTCATATTTTGATTTGCGCCAGACGATTCTTTGGAAATCTGAATCTTGTAAAGCTACCTGGCGGCACATTTTTTCAATGTCTGCAGCAACCGCTATTTTATGCATTTTAAATTTAATAAGCAATGTCGTTAAATTACTCTGTATTTGCGGTCCTACCATATCATTAAGAGAAACACCATTAGATGATTTAGCAGATCCATCAAAATCTACCCGGAACTTGTCACTACTTTTGTTGGGAACTGGATGGTATGGAAAATAAAAGCTAGATTTGGCTGGAACATTAATTTCACTTTCAGGAATTAATTCCATGTGTCCCAGTTTTACATAGTCGTCCATGAATTTATGATATCATTCAAGTAGAGATTGATTTTTAGAAAAGCGACGTTCAATTTGTTGAAGATGGTGCAATGAAATGTCTCTAGATGATCCAAGTTCAAAATTTGACTCAATAAATGAAAATTTGACAGTGATTCTGCCTGTAGAATCACGAAAAAATGTTTTTTTGAAGTGATTTTCAATGCGATTTCCTCCTTTGAATAAGGTTTTGTTTCAGAAACTTCTTCTAGTTGCCAAAATTTATGAAGTTGATAATCGATTGCGGTACAACTAGCGTGATTTGTAATTGTTTTTGAAATATTGTTTGTTTTGCCTAAAACAACCCATCCGAAATTGTTTCTAGTGCTGTTAACGAATGTCCAGAAATAGTAATGTTTTTATTGATCATGATTTCTTCAAACACATCTGTACGTAGGAGAATGTCGATAGGACCAGGCTGCAAGCATTTAATATCGGCCAGTTGTATTTCCTTTGAATGAAGTTAATGCTGAAGCATCAATTTTGAATTGAAGAAAGTCACAAGTGATTTTGGATATAATTAATGCATCTACTGTGATATATGTGTGTTTTCATAAAATAGAGATGATATTTGCAATGATACCGAAACTGAGATCTTACCTATATTTCAAGAACTAAGCCCATCAACATTTATGTTAACTCTATCACGTTTAAGTTGCAATACAAATATACACAACTTTCCCTAATAAATGAGCCTTGGCTGGCTGAATCAATAAGAATTTTGCATTTATGAGTGATGTACAGTTAATGTCCTTAACATTAATAATTGCTGTTGGGAATAAAATTGTTTTTGTTACAGGTACAACAACATTATTGCTACTAATAGTAGAAAGTTATCGGTTGTTCGTCAATTTTTGTATCATGTGTATTTTTCGAACACAATAATGTATTATGCGGTTTCGAACATAATTTACACATGCTTGCGCGACATTTAGAAATAGGATGAGTTTTATTATCTTTTAAGAAATTAGCGAATAAATGATGTCTTAATAATACAATACAATTTAATTACATTCCATTTTTCTTTTACTGAAAGATCTAAAAAATTATCACAATTATATAATCGCGAATGAGAATCATTTCGACAATAAACACATAAATTAGAAATGATCTAAGATGAAAAAAGAATATTTATTTTGTTTTTGATTTGCAATAGTTTTCCCATCAAATTAACCTACTTTATCTCTGTGGCACTTCGCCAAAGACGAAAGCGCACACGATCTATTTAACATGAATTTTTTTAATTCAGCGAAAGAAGAAACTTTTTTGAATGTTCTAACGCCCATACTCTCAGTGTTTCATTATCAAGCTTACCCTTTAAAAGAAAAATTATTGCATCCCAATGCTCAACAGGCTGTTATAGGATTTTTAATATATCTGTACATTGTGGTGTTGTATCAATTAATTTCCTCAAACCCACTGCTGATTCATGTTTAAGAATAGGCTGAGAAATTTATTTAATGCTGCGTTTATGATTTATGTTTCGTTTTCAAAGCGCTCTGTAAGCATATCCCAAGCTAGTTTGAAATTTGCATCTGTAATTTGAATAGACTGTAATAATATAAATTTTTCTCCCTTAATGAAAATTTTAAGATATTGCAACTTTGACTATTACTTAAACTATCATTATTACCAACACTCGATAAAAATAAAACACGAAATGAAATCCCATCTATGTAATTAGTAATAAGTGAAAATTGGTAATTCTATTCTAGGAAATTTTACATTGTTGACATTAGTTAATTCTTTATGACAACCATTATTAGAAAGTTTCCCTGATTCGTCTTTAAGAATAATTTTTAGATTATTTATTTTAGAAAGCAGTTCACATGTGCATTTCGCTTTCAAATGCATCGAATTCTGAATCAGAACCTGCATAAAGAATATCATTAATTAGTTTGCTTATTTCATTTTCTAACGAATTTACGTTATTTTCATACACTTCGATAATAGAAAGAGAATTTGTTTGATTTTGCAAGCTATTATCTTGCGAAATTAAACGAGTTAGCTTACCTTTTATTATCTTTTTGTTTTTAAGGAGGGTATCCATTTTGCTTATGTGACCTTCTCTCAATCAATCGTTCTGTTGTTGTTTTATGACAGTCGTTGGCCGTTTATATACATTCACCAAATAATTTTACTCTAGTTTCATGCATTGTCGGACCACAATATTGGTACGCAGAAATGACACTTGAGTTGTTTACGAATTTTATCGTTTGACTGACAAAAGAACGATTATTGTGTGTTAGCGTCATCTGGTGCGCAGAGAAATTAAAATTTAACACTGAGTATACAGTGTCGGAACACATTTATTTTTTAGATGACGACATCATACTGTATGATTTTCTTCATAAAAATTTTATTGACTACTAATTTAAAGAAACATGCATTTCCTTATATATATATATATATATATATATAATGTTGTCCCTTTTTGAATTCTATTTCCATAAGAACTGATGTAAGCTAAAATAGTTTAAAACGTGCTTTAAGTTATATAAAATTGGTATTACACAAATATTATAAAAAATGCAATCTCATTTAGAGGAAATTAAACACACAATAAATTTGTCTAAGAAAATGTCACCAAATTAAAAATTCTTTTAGTGAATGTTATTGAACGTAATAAATATTGTTTTCTAAATTTTACTTAAAATACGCAAGGAATTAAACTAATCAACGTAATCACTAATTAAAGAAACTCAATGAAATATAATGTTTACTGTGTTTCACACATGGTGTTTCTTTCATTAGTGAGTTTGATAACATTATATTTCACTTCATAAATAACAATGCTTATTAGAGAAGTAACACAATTAGAACAGCAATGTTCATTAGTGAGTTTAATAAACCCTATTGCATTTTATTAATAACAATATAATGTTTATTGTATAAATCTTGATAAATTTTCGAATTACTTCAATAAATAGAGAACATATTTTGCACTGAAAATTTGTAAAAGAGGACGGAATTTGTAAGCTTAAGAACAAATTTGTTATATAAATGTATATCTCTTCTATCACGAAATTGCCAAACCTGTCGAAGAGTGGTAACCGTTCGTGTCTCCAATTCAATAGGTCGTGGGTTTCAATCCCACTTGGTGTTCACTTGTTTGTGGTAGTTCGGAATGCATTCCAATTGCAAATTCTAATTGGCCATCGTGGGCAAAAAGATTTCCGTCGAGAAACAAATAAATCTAACTTTAAATAAAACACTAAAACTCATATAAAATGAGCTAATTATTTTTCTTCCATTATTATTTCTATTATTAAAACCTATAAATTTTTTTTTGTTTATTAAAATAGTTTTCTTAAAGTTTTAACAAATATTAAGATTGCAATTTGATATAGTTTGGCAGTTTAAAATTTAAAAAATTCTTTCTTCTTTTAACAGTACCATATTGCAAATCAGATAATTATTCCCCTCAACAACGATATAAAATATATACATTGCATGCCTAAATCTTATAACAATAAATGCAGTATACTAAATATCAATTCATCGAACATGCAATATACCTGATTATAGATTAGTCAATAACAGAATTGAACTCATTAACCATAAAATTGTGAAACATCGCCATATCATTGTAGATGGGTTAGTTGGGAGAAGATTTAAGATAGTGAACAAAAGAAGAAATGTCAATGATTAATACAAAAAAAGGAATTCTAAATATGATTCTTTCCATTCCTATTGCAAAGTATAATATAAACTGCTGTTCTTAAATGTTTCTTTATATGATATAATATGAAGGAAATGAGCTGATAAAAATTAAAAATAGTAATAAATATTTTGCTTATTTATATCATTATTTCTAACATATCATGAGCAAATTTGAATATTAGAAAGCAATTTTGAATAAGTTTTTTTCCATTCACATTTTTATTTCATGTTTTACACCATTATTTCTTACAGATATCTGTAATGTTTTATTGTTAATTTGTTTTATTTTGATAAAATTGATATTTTTACTTGAGAAAATAATAAATATAGAATTCTTTTATATATGTTATGTATAAAAAATTTTTAATTTTATTCGTATAATCTTTTAAAAATATTATACGTATTAAAATTGCTTATTTTTTTTTATTTTTTTTTTTTATTTATTTTGTTAGTTTTTTTTCTTTGTTTTAAAAAAATTCGGAATTAAAATAGGAAATAAACTAAAAACTTAAAAAAGTAATCGAATTTATATTCCTATAAATGATATGTTTTATTATAACTTGCGTCAAAAATTTTAATTTAGCATGATTCAGTCATTTTAGACAAGCGCATCATAAATTATAACAAAACTAAATATCATATTGCATAATTGAAAATTTTTTTAAAGAATAAAAATAATGTTAAGTTGATTGAATGAAATTTAATGGCATTAATTACCGTAACTCTAAACTCCGAAGTCCTTGAGATGTTAATGAGTAATCAAAAAATTTTCTTATGATATATACTTAACAAAATAACTACAAATTAATATTTAAAAAGAAAAAAAACTAATTTCTATGTTAATTAATTAGACATTTATTTTAAGAAATTATACAGTAGAAATAATTTATTAAATTAATATTAATGGAAAGGATTTTATATAACGTTATTTATATCCCTTAATTTTAAATGATGTAATATTATATCATAAAACTATCATTACTTCATTATTTTAACCATAAAAATTACTTACTATATTTCTATCCGAAAGATGGCAGCACCATAAAACGATACTGGAAAAGTTGAAGTATAAAAATATGGTTAATTTAAACAGTCATTCTAAACCTTTATATATAAATATATAATTTTAAATGTAAAATAGAATGGCATAATATATACTAGAAAAACAATAGTACATTTATTACTTCATTTTTAGCAAATAAGTACTAAAATTTTTATTGTATATATTTCTAAAACTTAGTACCACACTAAAGTGCTGCGGCGCAGGGGTAGAGATACATTGCTTTAAAAGTAACTATGTCCCATCCCTAGAAATCCTGATGCAACAATCCCTACTATTTCAATTCTATCTTTAGTCCATCAATCCTTACTATTGTAAATCCTTACTATAGTAAATGTAATCCATCAATGCTTACTATAGTAAATGTAATCATTTACTAGGAAGTTGTGGTGTGACATTCATTCGCCAACCATCAAACAAATGTCTTAAGTTTGTTAAAAATCAATTGAAGTATTGGCTTTGCACAGATATAAAATTCTTGGTACCTAAAGAAAACCGTGACTATGCGGACAACATTCAGTACTGCATTATTCTGCATATTTATAACATTCAGTGCTGCATTTTTTCTCTAGCATAATCTTCATACATAAAACAAAATACTATATAGATCGTAAAAAAATTAGTGACTTTCTATAAATATGGTCAAAAAAAATTCTTTAAAATCCATAAAAGTTTTTTTTTTATTATTATTACTCAAATCTGGATATGAGTGAAATATGAGTGCAACGCCAAATGAAGAGAAACAACAACTATCATCCAAAAATGAGAGAGCAACAGTTAGAAAAAGAAGAAAATGTGTCGTTTAAATGTTATAGTAAAATACAATTTTAAAACCAATACAAATACCGATAAGCAAGGGAAAATGTTTGGAATATTTCTTAGCAAATGGCAGCATGTACTCCAGCATGCTTGGCTAGAAAAATCGTTTTACAGTTAACTGGAATACCCAACATGTATTCTATACACTGATACAAACCTGTTTAAAATTTATAAAGGAAACATTTTTATTTTCAAAATTTCTTCATTTAGAATTTTAACGCACACACACGCACTTTAGATTCCAGTAACATTTTTTTTCATGTTTTTACTAAACAGTTTTTTCTTTTCCACAATTCTGAAATAAGTACATAGTAAAATATTTAATTTTATAGTTTTAAGGGTTTTCTGGATTAAGCAAGAAAAAATTTCTTGATCTTAAAATAGAATTCACGATTTTATTTACTTTATATATATATATATATATATATATATATATATATATATATATATATATATATATATATATATATATATATATATATATATATATATATATATATATATATATATATAAAGAAATGTACACAGCATGATAATATATATATATAAAATGTATATAATGTTTTTTTATATATTTCAATTATACTGTACATATATTATTTTTATTACACAGTAAAAACATTACGTTGCAACAGTAAAGATCGGCAGCTAATATATTCCTGATAAACTAAGTATTTCTTTCTTTAGACAGAATATCAGAATATTACTTCCTTTTATATATATATATATATTCTTGGATGTCCTAGAGTAAGAAAGTGTTATTTGAATTTTAAATAGAAAAGAGCTCTAAGATTCTATACCAGCTAAGGGAGAGGTATGTTGCAGCGCTTGTGTCTTCCGCATGAATATCTTTCGGGCAGATACTTGAAAAATTTCGGAGTTCCCTTTCTTGTTGGAAGTGAATAGGCCTCTATATGAAATGTCCTCCCGGAAAGGAATTTATGCGGTGGCTATCAAATATGCTTTAAAGTTAGGCTGTCTACCAGGCAGTGTCAACAAGTATGCATACCAATCAATGCTTGAAGAATGCAAAATTTAAAAATTTTTTTTTTTAATGAAAACTTATAAAGGAAGAAATTATTCAATAACATTAGGAAATTTTAACACAATGTGTATTAAGTAAATCCATTTAATAATTTAAAATATAAAGCAAATACTAATTTTAATGCATAATAAAGGAATCAATTAAAAATATAAAATATACTAAAATGTTTTAATCAATTTAAAATTCAATCAGTTTCTATATGCATACATCTTATTATCAGTAACACGATGAAAACAACATCAGAAATGCTAATATGTATATAATAAAAGTGAATTGTAAATATTACACTATAATGTATGCATTTTATTTGTTAAACACAACGAATAGTATGACTTAAGAACCCAAATTTACCTCTAAACCATACATAGCGGAGTTTGATACATGTTTTATATGTATTTCTCCGCAGTCATCAATCCCCGTGTATGTTATGAGAGTGTATATTAGCAGTCCTAGATCTGGATGTGTTCAGTGTGCCCCTAATTCTTTCTCAAATCAAATTTATAATCCTGTGGTTCTAACTTATGCAGTCGGATGTGTTGTTTTTGAATAAATTAACCCCAAATTTGGAAAGTTTATCAATTGTTATTTTTTCATAAGTTTTACTTCTTCCGTAAAAGTGAGATAAGCTGAAACCAAATTCCAATTTTGTGGTTTATGTACAAAAAAAGAAAAAATCTTAAGCGATTTGTTCGATTTAAATTAAGAAGGTAACAGTAAAACAATGGATGTCTTTGACTACCAGCATTTCGATATGCCATTTCATGTTTGAGAACACATTAGTTTCTGTGGAGAACAATGCATAAACTGTATGACATTACATTGGGAATTATAATTTCTTTTCTTGTCTTAAAATATGTTTGGCAACATGAAGAAAAACAAAATTTGTTGTAAGTAAAAACGATTGTTATATACGCTGCATTGTAATGTGTAATGCAATCATTAGAGATTGTTACTCGTTTACATACGGCAGCACTAAATACTCTGCTGCCGAAATATCCACATAATACTACGAAACTGCTTTGATCTGTAGAACACAACAAATTTTTATCTCCAAGAAGAAAAAATGGCGACGTAAGAATAAATGTTGCGATGGAAACGCAAACTGAAAACTATTTGAAGTAAGGGACCTTGTTTCTCAACTGAGATTAACAACTTGAAAGATGATATTTCAAATGAAAACGTGGAAAGTGTGATAAATCGTTTAACAAGTGCCTTGAATGAAAAAAAAATGTTTGTTAATAAACTCCATGTTCTTTTTACAGATGACATCACCCAATGTGAAATCAATACATATGCTTTTTGCGCAATTTTTAAAGCCCAAAAAATCATCCAAAATAAATTAACAATAATTTTTTTTAATTTGTAAATTGATAATGATAGTTAATGAATTGACAAAGGTTTTTTTGTGAGAACAGTTCTATTTTCTGTTAACTCCAACAATCCAAACTTACCAATTATTAAAAATATTTTTGAGGTTACTTACACAATAGTAACCTAAACGATTAGTCGATTGTATCAGCGTTAATATAAACAAGAAACAATTGAATGTTTGCTAATAAATAAATATAATAATAAAACTAGCATCATTCAAACTCACTGGAATTTTTAGAAGATTGAAAACTAATTCGTGAATTAAATGAAATTTATATATGAATGCAACAAAAAATTACAAGCTCAACGTACTCTAGAGGACATTGAATTTTTGGAGTTTAAACAATTGCATGTTTAAACTCATCAAAATATTACGTGCATTTCCTGACATTTGTTGTCGATGATTCATGCGAAACCTAAAATATTTCAGGTGATGTCACACAATTAATGCATTTTCTCTCCTGAGAAATTGAGGGTTTCCTATATCAAGAACAAGATTAAAGGTTTTCTAGCTTCTGAGTATTCTTAAAATTCCATTTTAGAAAACTTCAATGTCAATTCTAAACCAATAACTAAAGGCAAGAAAATTCTCTCCGTTCGTTTCTTTTCTGAAACAAACGGGAAATGGCCACAACAGTGCAATTCTGTAACGGATATGCACAAAGATACATAAATTAAAGCCTATCAATGGATATTTTTGTGCACTGGATGCGGTCACACAAAAAAGATCTTTACTCATAACGTTTGTGTTAAATGTAAGAAAAAACATCATGTTTCAATTTGTAAGAACAATGCCAATCACTTAGATTACTACTTTTACTTACTAGATTGATATTGTTATATACCCAAAATAGTGCATTTGCAAGAATTTTCATAACTGGCTCCACAAATATTATAAAATTGACCCATTGTTTTCTGAGTAGGAGGCGGGGTGAAAGGATAGCTGGACCCATCAAAAGAGTCTCTGTAAAACTCTTGGCTTTTCACTGTTCGAAGAGAAGCTATCAATTGTACTAATAAGAATTGAAGACTCTTTGAATAGCAGATCTTTTACAGACTCCCTTGATGCCATCACATTTTTTGATTAGAAAAAACTTACTCTGCTTCCATCCAGCCAGAGAGCGGAAACTAATAAATCTTTACAGGCAGCAATTAGACCTACTAAACGCGTTCTGCAGGAAATGGTCTAAGGTATATCTAGTAGTTACGCTTCATGAGATGCAGAATGTCAAGAGATCTCATATATGCATCAGGGTGCAAAAAGATTGGTGCAAATAAAAGTATTGGTGCAAAAAGAAATCAAAACACATATGGAAAAGGGAAATATTCTGGATATCACTGAAGCCAAGACCATAAAGGTAATCGGAAATAACTAGACTTCTCCACCTGGTGGTAGACCAATATTCATGAACACTCTATAAATTGTATGACGTCAGACTGCTTTCAATCTTAATTTCTTTTCTTAGAAAATCATAATGAAAAATAATTTTTTATAAATTAAAATGATTATTCTACACTAAGTTTTAGGCTCTTTCGCACTAGACTACTTTTATCGTCCGATATTTTATTGTAAGAAGTTATTAAAAAACCACTAAATAGACTGTTCTCTTTCACAGTGAGAAACGATATTTTATCGGGAACCAGTTTATTGTGAGGTTTCTTAGTAACTTCTCAAATAAAATATTGGACGAATCTTTACTATGCGATAAAAGTAGTCGAATGTGAAAGAGCCCGTAGTGTGTTCAAATTATTAGAAATTATACTTGTATATACAGCAGCATGCAATAATTTCATTACGATGTTAAATAATCATCCAATACCTTTAGAGGCATGATGGTATGATATGTCTCGTTCTTGTCACTACAAGTTAACGAACTATATACATTGCCTATTTGAAGATGTCATGTTCACAAATGATGAATTAAGTACAGAAAATTAATGGAGATGTTGCAGTTCCTTCCAAATGAAATGTTGATAGGTCCAGACTAGAACTGCATTCGTGAGAGTAACAGACCAGCTCTAAAAACTTCTGCCTGGTTCTTTCTTCCATGAAGATCCTTTTTTTAAGAGGCCTTTAAGTTCTATAACATGCAGCAGTGACCCAAATAAATATAACAGAGTTTAATCATTTAAGAGGAATATGGTTAAGCATTTTAGAGGCAACTGCACTGCATTTAACCTCAATAGATTCCACTTTTTTCATTCAACAGTTCAATCAAAAATTTTAAATTCTCTAACACTCACACGGAACTTTTGTTTACATGTAATGCTAGTCCGCCAAATAATATATTTGATTCGTTGCTTATAAAAAATAAAATGATTTACTTAATGATTTACTTGCAGACATTTAAGTGAAAGGAAAAAGTCGATTTATGATTAAAGATTGTTTAAAACAGTCGAAGAATCAAACTTTCTATTTACACATTTATTAATATCATTTCAAATAATTCTAACAGTTTCTTTTCCTTGAGTCTTTTTATCTGCCCTTGATTCTGCTTCTTTATCAAACACACCCCAAGGCTGTTGCTCTGATGTTCCAAAGATGGCAAAAATCAGTGTAGTAGACGCCACCACGCCTATAGTAGTATAGTAGATGGACCTCCATTGAGCCATAGATCGCTGAAAGACGATTTGACACAAATTCATAAAAAGCAAATTACAGAAAATCATGAGATCATATTTGATACTTATGTTAATTTTATTTACTTTTATGTGTACGTTAATTTTGTTTAAAAGAACAGCATAAATTCAAAACTTAACAATAAATAATAAGTAATTAACAATGAAAACTTTCCTAGACTTCTTTTCACAGTAAATATAGAGTAGACAAATTAATCATATCAGAAAAAAAAATTCTGAAATTAGAAAAAAATATGCTCTGAGAACAAGTTGAATTTTATAGAATATAAAGGAAAACAATGAGAAATATAAAGAGACTTGATTAAAAATATAAATTGAAAATTTTATATTAAAGATTAACGGTAGAGGCATTTCAAATTCATTTGTGTAAAAATTCAAAAGAGGAAACAGAGATCTCACAAATGAATTATTCCCAACGCTTTATAAATAATAAAAAGCGGTAGATAAACATAAAAAGGAAACCAGAACGAAAGTTTTTCTTAAATTAAAAAACATAGTAAACTGTACGTAGTGGAGTAAAATACTAAAAAAGTGGAAAACAAAATTATGTTTAAAATATATCATAAACACTCGTTTTATATTCTTAGCTATCAATTATTAAATATTTTTATTCATATCTTAAGAATTTGCTTTTATTAAAAAACATCTTTGTAGAAACTAAAATATGTGCAGTTTATAACCAAAATCAAATTCTTTTCTTGTTAAAAGTATGGATGTTGACCACAAAACCACAGTTAAATATAACATTTTATCTCTAAATTTAATTTTAAAAATAATAAATTAAAAATTAAATTTTTTATCTTTTGAACTTTTTGTAATGTTTCTAATATGATATACCAAACAAGTAATTACAGTTAAAAAAAATTTTTAGTAACTGCTACTTAGAAGGTCCAGGTACTTCAGAAGATCCGGCTGTACATGTGTAAAGAAAGCTTATGTACTTTTAGGATCAAGATTACTGAGACACTAAGAGAAAAATATTTATCCAACCTATTTAACATTCCTGGAAATTTCGACAGTATAAATTAATGCTTTAAGCCGGAAAGCTGCATTCTTTGGTGTGAGAAGGGAAATTTTTAAAAAAAATTTTACTATTATTTCCGAAATATACGCCAAGACTCTTATTTACTTAAAAAATTTTTATCATTGCAAGCACTTAAAAATTCTGCGGCTAATAAAATGAATAATCAGTGAAACTGTCGTTAGTACAATAGACTCCCGTTTCTATGAAGTCGTTGAGATCGGTAAATCTATTCTTAAAACCAAAAACTCCTAAAAAAGATCAATATGTTCGATATTAAATCAAATTTTCTTCATTAAACTTTTCTCTTTTTATAAAATAAAGTACTTCGCTAGCAATGGTGTTCCAAAAAGCAATAGAAGCAACTCATCGAAAATCATAACGTTGAAATTGGATTTTTTTTTTCAATTACAGTGGTTCCTTTAATCGAGTCTGCATGTCAAAATGGCCTTAATATCGTTTTATTTTACAATACCATTTCAAGCATAGATTAACAAATACAATGAAAGCACCAATAATCCCTTTCATAGGGAATCTCTAACCATGATCATTCTTTGCAAAAATAATTTTCAAAATTTCCACTGAAATCTATTCACTGTGCTATGAAATGTGTTCTGTAAAATGAAAAGATTAGAAAGGAAGATACCACACGAATTGCTTAAAAAATGGGATTTCCACATCAGGCGTGCAATTAGTTGCTCACAATTTCAAGGATTTATCTCGAATAGAACCAATCTAAGTTCTTCAATTATTAATAATGAAAAAAAATAGAAACAAAAGAGATTCAGAAAAACAAATTTAAAAAAAAAAAGATTTTTGAAAGTTATACTTTAAAATGGAAATTATAACTACCAATGCTTCATCGAAATCACCCACTAGTTCGTAAAATCGTGAATATTTGTTAAAGATTTGTAAAAACGAGCAGAAATTAAATTCCAATTTTACTGAAATTACACACATCAGCTGCTAAATATAGATTAATCCTCAATTACGTCTATGAGACGACAGTTTAAATTGATTATATTCTAGTTTCAATTAAAATTGGCTCTTAATCCTTTTTAATTCAATTATTGAAAAATTTGATTCTGAAACCTTTTATTGTGTGAAGAACAGCTTTTAGTTAATTTTGTAACCTAAAATAAAAGTTTTTATATTATTTAAATTTGGTACCAAAAAAGTTGCGGTTATATTTTTTGGTACATAATACTAGTATTCCGAAAACAGAATTTTTAATAATTAAATATATATGCATTTTTGAACTTAATTATATTTTCAAAATTTTTCAGCTCTAATATGAGAGTTTTGTTTTCACTTTATACTTTTCTCGATAGGGGTGATATATATTAAAAGACGCTTTTAAGATTTAACACATGTGTGAGTGAGAGTGAGTGAGTGAGTGAGTGAGTGAGTGTGTGTGTGTGTGAGTGAGTGAGTGAGTGAGTGAGTGAGTGAGTGAGTGAGTGTGAGTGTGTGTGTGAGTGTGAGTGAGTGAGTGTGTGTGTGAGTGTGAGTGAGTGAGTGTGTGAGTGAGTGTGTGAGTGAGTGTGTGAGTGAGTGTGTGATATAATCAAAGCAATCTATATATTCTGTCTTAGTGTCCCACCTTTATTCATGAAAACAGCATTAAATATAATTGATAATATGTTGAGATAATAAGATAATTTGTGAGATGAAAGGATAATTTGTTAGTAATTCTGAAAACACAATAGCTTTACCTCATATTTGGTAAATATTCCAACTAATGCTGGTATCACAAAAAATGGTATCACTCCAATAAAGCTGAGTATTCCTGATATCGTACCTGAAAATATCAAACTTTGAAGTCAATTTAAGGATTAATGAGTAATTCATTAAGTATAGATTTATAAATATGTAACTTAGCCTGTCTGAAGAATTTCTTAATTCTTGAACGACGTTAAAAAATAGTGCATATTAAATTAACAAATTTCTTATTATAATATATATATATTTTATTGCGTTATTCAACATCTAACTAGAAAAACATTTGAACGAAAAATACACAAGATGAATACTCTTTTTAATAAGATCTAAATAAAACAATTCCATTTTTTTTATAAAACGATTCGATTATTTACATTCAAATAACTGGAAAATGAATAGAAATTGTTTTTGTGAATTTTGATTTAACACACTTATAAGAAAATGGCTTTCTTACATTAACTAGCTTTTGTTTGTTTCTATTTGATACTTTTTTCATTGCTAAGCATGCTGTATTTGAAAATTTTTGAACTGATTCTGTGTATCAAAAATTTTACTTTCTTTGAGAGGGACTGGATGCCTAATTCAATAAATATGGTGCGCATTCTTAAAAAGTCAGGGACCATCCAAACTGATCATTCATAAACACCGAACACAAGCTTTTGAATAACTTTATTCTAAATTCAATTTTGCTTTCAACAGTTTTGGATTGTAATTTTGATGAAACAACTATGATATCAATTAAAATCCTCTAATTTATTATTCTTGTCATTTAAAAGCTTTTATTTATTATTAAAATTTTTCTTACAAATTTTACTTTTGAAATTCTTAAGAAGGGAATCTTTTGTAACATTTAAATAAAATAATAAAAATATAAAGGATATTTAATATATATATCAAAATAAAATGAGTTTTATACAAATACAGCAATTAATAATTTACTTAGTTTTGCTCATCACAATAGTGACAATTCAAGCACACGAGGACTAATTTGATATGGACTTAGATGTTAAAATCTACTAAAAACTCGCTTCAACTAAGAACCAAATCCATGAATTTTTGAAATGAGCATTAATTATTCATTTGCAAACACGACCGATGGAATTAATGAATCAGGTAAAAGTTAATTTACTTTTCCCATAAACTCAACATAATCAATTAGGACGAGAATTTTGCCTTAATGGATATACATAATTAATACTAATTTTAACTTACTAATAAAATTAACATTAATTATATACATCAATTATAACTAATACTAATTATTAATTTTTAAGTTAATGATAAAAACCCTCAAATTAGCATAATGCATTTATTTCACCAATGTTTCCTAAACGTTGGAATAAGTGTGCATTGTTAAACCACATAATCCACCATGAATTTTAAGCAATACCTAGTTTTTGCAATACTTAATACGGAAACTCTTAAGAACTCTCAAGATTTATTTTACTTCAATAACCAATTCAAAGAAGAGATTTTACATAGTGCAGAAAATGTTTTCATATGAACTAAGTATCATTCCAATTATTTCTTGGTGAGAGCTAATCTAATGGAATTCGAAGTCCAAGCAGGCAAACAACAGAGGTAATGAATTGACGAAGTTTCTAAAAGAAAAAATACATCTCTCTATTTTGCTAGCTCTATTGGATTCATGGATCATGTGTAGAGAGATATGAATTTTCAGAAGACAATAGAGATTTTACATAAAAAAATTTAAAATACATCCGTCATTATTATATGACTTATCAAAATAAAAATACGTTCAGGACTGGTAAATATAATTAAATATTAGAAATCTAATATTTCTTATATCTTATTATTTTTAAGCATTTCTTTAACATGAACACTTCTCACTAGAAGAGTAAACAAACACGATTAGAGGAAAGTCCAATTGTCTTGTCCTATATTTCAGTTTAGAAGTGAATACATAAGGGTGCTCATAACCAATAATAATGCAGAAGTACACTACAAACGTCAATCATATTTTTTTATTATTATTACAAGTTTCTATCCTACAAGAATTCCACATAAAATATTGACAGTTTACCCGTTAAGATGCAGTTATTTTACATGTTTTTGATACGTAATCTCTATAATAACAGAAAGTCATGACTTTAATTTTGGTTGGGGTTTATGGCGCAAGATCCAAAACAGGATAAGCTGCGTTAAATCTTCTTGAGTTCTAAGTTATTATTCTTACTGCATCATTCTACCCAATAAAGATTTATTTATTACTTAATTATATAAAATATTATATTAACATTAAACAAAACTTCGTGGCACGACAACCCATATGGGCCAATGTCTACTGTGCCTATAGCCTTTTCATAACAGAGAGCCCTTGGATGCGAAGCAGATATCCCAGATAGGTCAAGCCTAACGGGAGAACCCCAGTGTTTAGATCCCAAACATGCTTGGTACTTAGTTTATCGACCCGCTGAAGAGATGAAAGACTGAGTTCGACCTTGCCCAGTCCGAGGATAGAACCTCGGAGCAGTGCCTTGGGAGCGTGAAACGCAATTACTAAGCCATCGGGCTTTCTTTTTCTTATTATCATTATTAAATTTCTTTTAACATTCATTTGTATACATTAGTGATTGAATAATTGAGCGCCATGATAAACCTCTAAAAAGTAGTTCCAACCAAAAGCATTTTAAAAAATTTATTGTTGAAAAGTAGTTTGGAAAAGAAAAGATATAGCTTCTGCAGATATAGATGGCGCTGAGTAAAGAATTAATCTAGATCTGTTACAGACAGCTAAATCTCACCTGATTTGATAGAGAGTAATAGTTCTCTTGTAAGACATTATCAACGCCCACAAAAGAGTTTTGTGAAAAAAACTCAAAAACAGTTTTAAAATTTTAAATAAGTTTGATGCAGTCATTCAGGTCAGATTTAGCACTAAGATTTCATTCTTTCTTTGTTTACACAAAGCGGTTTGGTTTTCGCGGCCCTACAGAAGCAATTTTGCACACTTGTAGGCTAATTTGACAATTTAAAGTTTATCTATCAATCTATAAATTTAAAGTGAATACGAACATCATCACCTAATCTACAAATTGAACTCATATATATTTCACAAAATCCCATAGCTCTAATCATTAAGTTATTAGTTCGGCACACCAAGAAGATTTTTCATTTGATTTGATTTTGTGAGGTTTACTGACGCAAGGTTTAATATTGGACATTTCTGCACCGTGCAATATTTAAAACTGAAGGTAAAAATTCTGTGTTAAAAGACTAGTCAAATGTATACAATGGAATGAATTAAAAGTTAAAGAAAAGCATATGTAAAAGATTATTTTGGATAAAAATCTTAAGCTTGTTTGTCGCTAAACGGTCATTTTCTGCACACGAGGGCTAATTAGACCGGGACCTCTGATAAAAATCTTAAATTGAATTCAAGAAAGCTATTGCACGTAAAACTGCAAACAAATTTCTATGAGGTTTAAGCCGAATCAAGTCTGATAAAATTAAATTTGTGGTATTAAAAAACACTATGCTTAAATCATTGAAATTATGACAGACAGTTAAAATGTGATGTACTGTTTATGGTACATTATACATGTCACAAATTGGAGCACTCCGAGACGAGAATAAGTGCTTGAGTGTAAATCTAGTATGTCCAATACGAAGCCGTGTGAGTTTTGTATCAACTCTTCGCATGGGAGCAACTGGGAATGAATGTGGGTCGATATACAATACGAGTATAATTTATTGGTTTTCTGCAAATCTGATGTTTTTTTGCCAGTGGAAGGAAATGAAATCTTTGATAATTTGTTAAATGTCAAAAAATGTTAATGCTGTATGCAAAATGTCAGAGGCATTTTTGGCAGCATTATCTGCAAGTTCATTCCCAGCAATGCCAACATGACTTGGAACCCAACAAAAACATGATGTCAAATCCTTTATTCTTCAATATATTTAAAATATCCAATATTTCCAGAATAATTGGATGACACTTATCATTAAAATGGTCTAACTGCATGACCACACTCTTGCTATCTGTATTGATACAGTATTTTCAATGAGAGCTGGATTGCATTATTTCTAGAGCACGTTTAATAGCAACAGCTTCGGCTATATACACAGAATATGATGCATCCAGTTTATAGCAATAAATTGTATTTCCAACAACAATTCCACAACCAACATCGCCACTTGATTTTGAGCCATCTGTATATACAGAGATGTGGGAGGAATAATGAGAATGAATGTGTGAAAACATCTGTTGCAAAATAAGGGGAGATGTAGCAGATTTATTGCATCCAGTAAAGGGTTTGTTTATATTGGCAACAGGAATATTCCAAGGAGGAACTCTTAGAGCATATATGACTTGAATATGTAAATCGGGGAACTCAGATGAAGACAGGAATGAATTTGTATGCTCATAAAATGGTAATATATTATGTGGCCATGATATATATAGCTTTCTTAAAGAGGGACAAATAACCATCAATCTCAAAGAGTGTTGTGATACTGATAGCATTTTAAAAGAGTAATGTAGAGAGATTTGCTTACGTCTCATATCAAGAGGTAACTGATTGCAAATTACAAAAAGGCTCTGGACAGGAGACGTTTGGAATGCTCCAGAACAGATTCTTAAGGCTGAGTGATGAACAGGATTTAATTTGCGCGAAACTGATGATCTGTCTGATCCATAAACTACGCTACCATAGTCAATTCGCGATAGAATAACTGACTTATACACTCGGAGTAATGCTTTACGATCTGCACCCCAAGAGATATTAGAGAGAACTTTCAGAATATTTAGTGATTTTTCGCATCTTTTGCGCAAATCTAAGATATGTGGTAGGAAGGTTGATTTTTTTTTCAAATATAAACCCAAGAAATGATATCTGATTAACTACGGGAATAGTTGTGCCTGATATCTTAATTTCTGGATCAGGATAAAGCCCAGTTTTTTCTGCAAAAATGGATACAATTGCTTTTGCAAGGGGACAAAATATGCCCATTTTCATTACACCAAGCAACTATATTATTGACAGCTGTTTGTAATTGCCATTTAATCAGTCGCATATTACATGAATATAAAAAAACTGCAAACAATTTTGAGGATGGTTTTGTTGTAACTCAATTCGCTTTCAAGTGAACATTTATAGAGACATGCTTTTTTAATCGTATTTCTAAATATGAAAGCAAAAACAAAATGTATGAGTGATTTCAATATTAAAGTAATTTCAATGTCAGAAATAAAAATTCTGCAATATATATAAAAATGCTTTTATTAAATACTATTGGCAGAACCTTATCATGTTAAAAGTAGAAATACCAGCAAGAGAAATTTTTCTTTCGTTCCACTGTAATTAGAGAAAAAATTTCCCTAATCGAATGTACCATTCCGATTCACTTCTCTGTGATGTAAGCTATCTTAATCATCTTAATTTTTGCATGAATTCCAATAAGTTTAAAAGTAAATCTTATAAAAGTAAATATCTGAGATAATTAATTATGTAAAACATTTGTAGGAATAAACTTTACCCGATAAATTAGGAGCTATATCTACACCAGCCATGCAAACACCAAATGTTATGAAATCAGCCAACAATCCTCCTAGTGTGAAGAATAGTGTATTCAACTGAGCGTCACATCCAGCTAGAATAATTGCGAGAAAACCAAGGCAAGCGAAGATAGAATCTGTAAAAGTAATTTTATGTCTATATAACATAGTAAAAAATATTCAATATTTCTTCATAGTCACTGAAAACAAAATGATTTAATTGTAGTTAAATATTTGACTAGTTAAATCGGTGCAATGATTTAGATCAACCGTATTTCATTTCCTGAAGGGATTTTTGGGAACATTAAAGATTATTTTCGCATTAAAGGAGACCAAAATAAATCCAACAGACATGACTGTACTAAGAAAGTACACAATTCCAGCAGTTTAACAGTGATATAAATAGATCCTGTGCCACTGCATTCTAAAATACAGTAGACTTTTCGCTTTTATGAACTCGTAAGGATTGGTAAAACAGTATTTAAAATAGAAAGTTCGTAAAATAAATGAATAATGCATCAGATTATCAAGAATTGTTTTCTTTTCCAAATTAATTTTTCTTTATAAATAAAACATGCAATATAAGATCCATGCTTAAAAATAACTTACTTTCATTTTATTAATCCCACGCTCCAAAACTAGCCAACCCCATGGCTTACAGAGTCCATATCAGTTTTCTTCGCCGAGACCCCAGGGGTGCGAGGCCTCTCTCACTTAGGTGGTTAACCTAAAGTGAAATCCCCAGTGTTTAGTTCCCAATTACGCTTGGTACTCAATTTTATCCACTAAATTAAAGCATAAAAGGCTGATATTCCACTTTCAAAACACAATTTTCTAAAGATCAAATTTTGTCTGGTTTTAAAGTGTTGGAGCCAATCATCTAATGTTTAGAAACTTGTTTTGTTTAGCTTCATAGCAAAGCTGTATTTCTCTTTGATGACATAATTATTAATAGGAATCTTCATACCGCTCATTTTTTTTTCAGCTAAAAAAAAGCTACGTTTTTCCAGTTTAAGATATTTTAGGTCTCTACAATATTTTTCGAGGAAGAACCCTTACTCTAGTACTGTTTCCTTTTCCAAGGATTATTATTAGAGTTTGAACTGTCGAGAGTGTGTTTCTTGGAATTCCATACTTTTAGCTAATTTGACTTTAATATTTTTTTGTCCTTTTGAATTTCTGTTTTTACTTCAATTGATAAAAAAAACATGCTCATTTTTTTATCCACGACAAATCCTCAACGGAACCAGCTCAATCTCATTCACATCAAACGAAACTTCATTTATTGAGTTCTTCAAATGATAAGAAACTAACTGCAGAACAACAGAATTCGCAAACTTTTAAACAGTTTTTCAGCTCTTTTTATGTTCTTACACAGGCCGGCCAACTTGTCTAGTGCTCAGCGTGCCTGACTACGTATAAGGAGGTCCTGGGTTCAGATTCCGGTTCAGGCATGGATGTACTTTCTCTCTCTCTCTCTCTCCTGCCTTTGTTCTTTCCTTGTGTGTGAATGAGGTATGAATGGTGTCTACCCTGGGTCCCTATGTGTGAGGGTGGGATGGTAGCCAACCCCCTGTGGTGAACCCGGGGGAACGCCTCGGTGGCAAAGAGGTCGATGTTTCTGGCCGGTTCCTTGGGTATAAGGGGAGTAAGAATAGGAGTTGAATTCGGCACCACTTTTATTCGATGAAATATCGAAGGGCCTTCGACCAATTTTCCTACGATGTCTGTAATGCGAGCGCGTGTCACTTCGTTGTTATTCAATATTGAATCAAGTTCTCAGGCGTTACATAAATAAGAAGCCAATAACAAGTTTAAAAAATATCAAGATCTTAAAAAATAAAATACGGAAAAGAAAACTATTGTCCGAAACATAAGTTCTCAAAAAAGATATTTCAAACTTCAGTTTGAAAATGAGTTGAATAATATTGTCGCGATAATTTACAATCCAACAGATAAATGGTTTATAAATTTCAGTTTTTCGTTTCTCAATGGCTATTTTTTTAAACTTATGAAACCGGTACCTCAAGATTAAGCTATACATTAAAATATGACGAATATTTTTTTCAAACGTCCTTTAAAAGTTTGAAATGCTCGAATTTATTTTCGAATTTATTATTCTTTATATTTTCATTCTTAAATAGAAAAAAGTATTACTATTAAATATCAAAAACAATATTATGTGAACAAAAAAAAAAGCTATTCCCTACAGAATTAAACTTGCAATTTGAAACATATAAAAGGTAATATACTTTTTTCCAGCGCAAATCTCATCGTATTGGTATTTTTGATGATAATTCACGGGAAAAAAAATTAAACTATAAATTAGTTGCAAAAAAAAGTTTATTTCGAAGGCATATTTAACTACTTAAAATATTTATGAAAAGTAAAAAATGATAATAGTAAAAGCAGCAATTTGTGATATTTTGTTTCACTTGGTAAAATAACTTGTGGTAACATCACCTACACCGGTGAAAGGGGACAGTACAGTTATAAAACGCTACAAATAAGAAATTAAGCACGAATTATGGTAATATATGATTTTAGATTAAATTTAAATAAACAAGAATTGTTCCTCTATTTTATTTGGAGGCTCTAAGAAGCACTTCGCATTTTGATGTCTCTACGCAATTTCTTTCTTGGTTTTTTGGCTTGAAAAATTTTTACAAAACGAGATTTGGTTCTTACTTGAAACAGTAGCTGCTTTACGAATGAACACTTTACTGGCATATCCTTTCTTCAACATCCAATCCGCGGGAAAAGCACATATGCAAGCGAATAAACCTCTAGTTAAGTGTGGGAGGCAGGACAGCTCGCCATTCTAAAATGATCAGAAATTTAGCATGTTTACAGATTGAAATGAATAGAATTTATCTAAAATCCACAAAGAAACTTAATAATGAACAGATAAAAAATTATTACAAAATTACAATTGTGCTTAAATTTTATAGTGATTGTTATATAATCCCTTTCGGCGGGATTTCAAATTCGGTCAAATTAATTATAACGACTTATTTAAATTTCCCGCCAATAACTAATTTTGGCAATCCTAATACGTGGTCAAAGTGGGTACTTTTGACCACTCCTTTCCTTTGCCTTTTTTTTTTATTTCAAAAATCTTGAATAAAAATAATTGAAACTGGATTAAATGGGTAATTCTTTTTACCTTCACAAAATTCAATTTCTTAGTTTTACTTTTTTTTAATTATTTTCATTTAATTCTTTTACTGAAATCGGAATTTTTTTACATCAATTCTTCATTGAATTTTTTAATATCTTTCATTTATATAGAATTTTTTATTCGAATAAAAATCCTAATTAAAAAATATAATAACCAAAACAATTGCGATTTTGTTCAATAACTATGAGAAATACTATTTTATTTTTCAAAATTTAGTTTACTTTCGGAGAATCCTTTGTGAGTTTATTTGTATTATATTTTCCTATATCTAATTTTGGTTCGAGAAATTATAATATTTTATAGTTGTTTTTTTTAATAATAAATTTTTACTTTTAAATTTATGTTCATATTTGCTCTCTTCTGCGATTCCGCTTCTTTCTTTTTTACATGTGAATTCAAATTTTATTTTCCTATTCTTTAAGTTTAAAAATCTTATATTGTTCACAAATAAATTCCCACCAAAATAAGTTCATTACAAATATGCCTAGATTTATTTGAAGATTAAGCTAAAAAAAAAAGTCTCATTTTTAATTATTGTAAAGCATCACAAAACTTAACATTCCAACTTTTTTTTTTTGGGGGGGGGGTCTTTTGCCAGCTAGGCTGACAATATGGGATGCGCTGCTCCACTTTTTCGTACTGAACCATATTTGGTGTGGAGTCCGACTGCTTCAGTACACACATGCCATAGGGACCTGTTTATAGGGTAGGCAACCATTCACACCTCATTCATACACAGAAAGTGAGAAAGTGGAGCAGCTCACTCCATATTACCAGTCAATTACCTTGGCACAAGACAACAACCTAATTACTCCTTTTTTAATTTTGATTTTGTTAAACTTTTCTTTACTTAATTTTTATTTTCATTTCATTCACAGCTTTTCAGAATTGTGGTAGCAGCAGGAAAATTTTGCGAATTGGAAACCAATTATGCTTAGCTTTAAATTCGCAAAATATTCCACATTTCACAGTGTTAATATAAATTCCTTACAATATTATTATAATTTTGAAAAAAGACAATTATCTCAATAATTCAAATGACAATCTCTTATAAAAGCCTGTTTTGGCGCGAGTGAAACTTAATTTTATTGATTTCATATGAAAAATTTAATAGTTAAGCCTAATTTGTTTATTCATGAATTCCTCCAAAACTCAAATCACTGGTTTTATCTTTAAATCACAATTCTGCGAGTTTCATGTTAAAAAATTATGAACTAAAAACAAAAAAAAAGCATTCTTAGCTTCCGGAAAAGGTAGTTTTCTGAGAGAAAATCTCTTCTTGCAGTTTTAAGGTAAATAAAAAATAAATCTGTAGATATCTCATAAAAATTACAACGGCATAACACCCAAAAAATAATTGTAATGTAATTTTTAGGTACTGAATACACCATCTAAACATTTTTTACGCTTTCGATAATACAACAAATTTATTCTCAACTGATTTAGATTTGTTATTTCTCTTCAAATTTGGAATAACCATAGTTCAAATTATAAAAGGATTTTTATTGGACAACTTACCACCTTACTCCCAACATTAAGTATAGTTCCCATGTAAAGAGCTTGAGTAGTACAGTAAAAGCCCAAAACCCAAAATTGGCCAAAGTACCCAATGGCCAATGCCCAAAAAGGGCCTGACAACATAATGGATTTCCATGGAATCTCTTTAACCTGAAACGAAAGGAGAATAAGAATAATCAGCTCTGCAACTGATTTAAAATTTGTTGGGATTTTCATTACACAGTAATTAAAATTAACTGAACTTTAATTCTTGAAAAGTCAGTTTAAATTCCACAATCTAATGAATTTCATTAAGTTTTTAAAATTTGTCATTTTAAAAAATTTTTCTCTACTGAAGTTATTATAAATATGTCAGTTGAAGTGTCAGAATTATTTCCTGAAATGTTCGTAGTACTGAAATTTTAATTATTCTAAAGCTTTTTTTTATTGTTACTCTGAAATGTATGAAATCAACTTTCTTTTATGAAATTTTTATTTTTACCTGCTTTTGTTCTGCTAACCCAAAGTTCTCACTTATATATTTCTCTTCTTTTTCTGAGATCGAGGGATGATCTTTCGGATTATCGAAGATGAAAAAGTAGCAGAGGAGGCACCAGGCAAATCCACAAACCCCTGTGTTTTGAGGAATAATACTTATGAGCCATCTCCAATATTTCTTAAAGATTTTATCAATATATTTTTAATATTATTTTATCAGTATAATCTTATATAATGTGGCACAGCATGTCCATCTTTGGACCTTGCGTCATAAACCTAACCAACCAACAATCTTCTTTTAAATGCTTCTATTACATTTTAAAGAAGATGGTTGGTTGGTTGGTTGGTTAGGTTTTATGACGCAAGGTCCAAAAATGGACATGATGCGCCATATTATAAAGAAGAATCTGATATCAACACAATAAGCATTTAATTCAGTAGAAATATAATTTGTACACAATGAGTTATAAAACATATGAGGTCCAAATAAGGGCATATACAATTACTCTTAGATGAATACACCTAGGCTTGAAAGCGCGATTAAGAGACCGAAAGACCTATTACATAAATTTTGTTGCAGTTTGAGTGATGTTGTCTGCGAAATGTGTCGAAAAGGATAAATAAAGATGAATTTACACGATGTAGAATGAATCCAAATACATTTTTAAGAAAAGTTTATTGTGACCATCTAAGAAAAACAAATCCCGCAAAAGTTTTATATGTCCCGTCCTGTGAAAAATGATTTAACGCATCATAGGGGAAGCAGTAAGATCTGAAGATGTTGAAATACAAATTAACATCGATGGTTTTCTGAAAGCACTTTTCATAGACAAAATACCGAATTAACATCTCGTAAGAGGATAAATCTGGAAAATTCCCACAAACACTGAACTTCATCCATGTCCAAACAGAAATTTGAAATGTAATATTCAACACTCCTTGTAGGAATATTCTTCTTGAGAGGTGCTAGTCTATCATTAAAGTGAAAACAAAACCGGAAAACTCGTAAGCATCCACACTGATAACGAAGCAAACCGCAAATTGAAGCACAATTTCTTCTTATCGTTATTCAACAAGGACTGGACTCGAAGTAAAATCCTAGGCTCTGAAGACTGATGTAGCAAACATTAGGCCATTGTAAGTCCTAAAAACCATATTGTGAGACGTCAAAAGCAGTTGTAAAATATTTTAACATACGTAAGGTAAGATTGATTAATGACCTCTGACTGCAGCAATGCATTTTAACTTCCATCGCATAACTTCCTCATAGGAATACACAAATAGTGGGCTATATTCCCATGTCGCAAGGGCATCTATAAGGAATTCTTATCAGTTACACTCACAAAGAAACTTTTCCAACTCCACGATAAAATATCAGACATGTCTCCTTCTGGAGGAATTGCAACAGAAAAATATGTTAAAAACACACATTGGCATCCCAACGTATACAAGTTTGCTCAAATCACAAAATTCCTTCTAGTGGCGAGTATTGCACCGCCACCTGAGCGAAGTCCATCGAGTCCAGTGACAGTGCAACCTATACGAACATGAACAGAGGGCTTTAGCATCAACAGTTACAGTAGAAGTTAAGGAATAAATTACGACCAGAGCCCATTCGAATTATCAAAGACTCCGTTAATTGGAATATTTCGGGAAAAGGATATATTTTATTTAATTATTGCTCCTTGAAAATGGAAGAAAGAGACTTCATATTTAAGAAGGTTATTCAATTGAATAAGGTAACACTTTCACATGTAAAGGTACGTCAATACAGTATATTTGTACAGTACTGTAAAAGAAAATCATTGCTTACTGAACAGCTCAGTCACTGTAAGCTGTTTCATTGCCTTCATACATTATCGAGCAGCCAAATCGTGACATCTTCATGACAGTGTGAAGTTGAGTGCAGTCACACTCGGGTGACGCTCTAATCACTTCAAAGCTATTTCAAAGACTGCAAATGCTTCACTAGCTGATGACCCGGTGCTTGTTTTAACTTGAACATTAAGGTCATCTTCTTAATCAACACTTTCAATAATTTGACTGACATTTGTTGTAATTCTAAGTCTAACGCGCGTCCCTCATACTTTCTCTTCTTTATCTTCAGCACTTACTTTTGAACATCCAGGAACATTCAAAGGAACGTCTGTGAATTCCTCAAGGGACATGTCTCTCCTTCTCATCTTTTTCTTACCATTCCTTTTTCTTGATCTGTTTCCTCTTCTGCCATCTTTCTTCTCTTCTTTATTAATGAAATTATATTTCTGACATTCTCGGTTAGGATAGCCAGTGATTCGGATAGACAAAGATGCAATTAACTGGAGATCTACTGTATAAATAATATCTAATAACAAGCAATCAATTATTTCAAATACAAACTGTCGGCTCTCCAATAAGGCTACCAAGAGTTGCTATACAAGGAATCCCATTACTTATCTACTAAGTGGAAGAAGCTTGAAGAGATTGGAACCTTGGCCTGTAACAGACTGCAGCACTTTTTATATATATATATGTATAATATATATATATATATATATATATATATATATATATATATATATATATATATATATACATACATACATACATACACACACACATACACATACATACACACACACACATATATACATACGAGTATCTTGAAATATGAAAAGTTAATTACCTCCAAGATAAAACACTGCTGGCCAACCCCCAAGAATCTCCGAATCGCATAAAAGTCCTGAGCTCAAAAAAGAAACAAAGGCACCAACTCCAAATCCAGCTAAAATAAATGAAGCACTAAAGCTTCGTTCTGTCTCAGGAATCCACCTTGACAAAAGGTAGAAAAACACTGGAACTACAGGAGCCTGCAATAAAAAAACATAAAATCACATGTTTAAATAAGATCATTTACGCTATGTGAAAATCAAAAGGTTTATAAAATAATGAACAAGAAATATATTTTAATATTAAAATTTGAAACTCTATTAAAATGTATTTCAAAATTTTAAATGATTACTTTAAAAATTAATTTTTAATTCTGAATTACATTTAATGATTCCAAGTTAGACGTTACTTTTTTCCTTTCATAAAAAGTTAGTAGTAAGTAAAAATTTAATAAGAAAAAAATAATGTCTCAACATGCGCACAACACAACCTCAATTGTTTTTCAAAATGATCCATTTTCATTGGATATTAACAAATTGCAAACGTTACTCTTGATAGCATAGTACTAATAGTTAAAAATGGAAAATATTTCGGTCATTTTGCTATTTTATTAATTTTAAAGTTTGATGTGCATGGCTCAAAACATTCGGTAAATTTATATTAGGCTCATTTATAATTTTAGAAATAATAACATCAAAAAAATAATATTTTTTATACATTTCTGGCCAACTAGATGACAAAATTTCCCTTTTTGCTAAAGAAAACGATTTTCTTTTGTTAGAGGTCATTACTACTTTTTAAGCAAAAACCCTTATGCCTTAGGATAGTACCTGCTCCACACATTCAAACTGATATTCACAAGGGTAACATTATTAAAATCATTTTTTTTTTTTACCAATTCAAAACAATGTCTTATATTATAGCGTTTACGATTTACGCGAATGATTAGTACTGGGTTTTCCCCAGAAATTTTCTTCTATATCTGATGGTGCAAAATCAGAAATTTTATGGGAAAAACAGTTCGAACTGTTTGCTATATAAGATCATCTATCTCGTGCTAGATGAAAAAAACAACATCGATCAACAATTGCATGCATTCAGAAACTCACTTCCTTTCTGCTCTTCGCAAAATACAAAGTTAACAAGAAAGTTCTATCCCTTTTCAATGACCCAAAAGAACATGATCTACACTAAGTTGCCTATTGCTAGTCAGCGAAGTAATCACAATTAGCATGCACCACCTTCTCCCAACGTATATCCGACTATGCAATCCCCTTGCGGTAAAACTTAGAACTTTTAGCCGCAAAGAAGTCAGAGATTGGAGCAAGTCTGCTTCATCGATTAAAGATTTTCCTCTAGAGGATTTCAGGGAATTGAAGAGATAGTAATTTGATGGTGCATGTTTAGCTGAGTAAGGAGGATAACACAAAATCACCCAACTAAATCGCTGTACGGTATTCTTATCCTCTCACGAGCCATTCGGTTCGCGTTATCGGCCAAGAACAGTACACCCTTTCTATTAATCCGTACTGGCTCCTGAACCAATGCCTGTTGCACACGTTAAATTTGCTGAGGTCTACAGGGACTGTTTGGCTCATTGGTAGCACCTCATAGTGAACCACTTTGCGATTAATCTACTAGATACCAATTTCTTCAAAAAACACAAATCTCTCGACCAGAATTCGTGAAGCCAATGCCTTGCCGTACTTTCATTCACAGCACTATCCCCAAAATGCTTTACATATTCCGTGAATCGATGCAGCAGCTGATAATACCACTTTGAAGTCGTACAGCAAACAGCACCGAACGAAGTTCTTCGACACGTCTATTTCTATTCACTGTCACAGGAGTTACGATTCATGAATGTGCGCAGTGGACCGGCTTTTATAACTACTCACATTCCTACTTTCGACTGACTGGTGTCTCAACTACGTCATATACTAATTTACATATACTTATTCTCACTTCATTCAGTGGCAATGAGAAATCGGCAAGAACTTTCTTATTTATCTTATAGATAAGAAAAAATAATCAGAATTGCTTAGAAAGAATGAGATTTACACAAAGCAGTAAAAATATAAAAATGTAATAACTGAAATAAAACCCGGTGGATGGTGATAGCGTTTCCCGCTCCCAAGGCAACAGGTCCAAGGATCGATCATCGGACTGGTCAAGGTCGTCTCAGCTTTTCCTCCCTTCAGTGAGCCGATAAGCAGAGTACCAAGCTTGCTAGGGATCTAAACAGTGAGGATTTCGCTTTAGGTTGACCCCCTAATCAGAACATAAGCTTCGCAACCCAGGGTCTTTCAGTCAGGAAAACAGGGGTATTCACTGTAGGCTTTTGGCTGTCGTGCACCGAGTTTAGTTTAGTAGTTAGTGATGTAATTTTTTATCATTTGAATTTTCAGTGAAAACATTTGCATCAAGAATAGGAGCAGTTTGTTTGTTTGTTTATCCCTCAACGTTTATTTTTTGCACTCAAGGGCTAATTAGACAAGAATAATAGCAGAGACTTATAAGCGAATGGTTGAAAATACTGAACATTGAAAAATGGAAGTTACTGCAATTTAAATATATAAAATGCATGAACGAAAGCACGAAAAAAATTTTATTATGTTTGCAAATATAGATAATTTGTATTAAATGGAAATTTGATAAACCAGTAAATAAATAACTTCTGTTTCACAACTTCTTGAAAGAAATAGCACACGTTTTACATCAAGCATACCGAATATATTTTCGTACTGTTAGACACAGCGTTAAAAACATTTAACAAAAATCATCTAAATAAAAAAAAAATCATTTTATACGTTTGTACTTATCCAACTAAAGATTCTGTCGCTAGCATATGTGTGGAGGTAATAAAAATTATAGAACATTTTATGTAAGTGTTTTTTTTTATCTAATCGTTGAGAATTTAAAACAGTTTCCATATTAAGGCTAAATTTAAATAATTTTTATGTTTGAGATGCATATTATCTTGATTTTTAAGCAATTGTATTTCTGATAGACTTCGGTATAAATGACCTAAACTCTTTCAAATCATTTTCAGACTTGTAATGATGGTAATAGTTTTAGTTTTTAAAAGAGCATACGATAAAACTGCGGCTCGCATTTATTTCAAAATGTTGGAATTCTATGATTCATTTCAAGTTCATATTGCTTAAAACCATTATAATGTTAAATCTGTTACAACTGCACATATCATGTATACAAAATATAAATTTAGTGATCAACAAGCACAAAAACTGGTTTCTTTTTTTAGGAAAAAAAATTCTATTTAAAGTTCTACAACATTTTCTTTATAATATTCTGAAGACTTTATTTCCATAGCCAATTGCTAACATGCAAAGTATTAGGCTTTCAAGAATATGAAATACGCCCAGAAACACAAGTAAAACCCAATTCTTCAAAAATTCCTAAAATTAAAGATGCTCTAAATATTGCATTCACAATGCATGATGAGAATAATCCTAATTTTTGTACAATACGATGCACTTTGTTTTTTTTGCGTTCTTTTACATTTAACATTGTAATTTGCTAAATGCACATTATGAAAAATGTCCAAATGTAATTTAATCCAACATCAACGAACTTCTGGGGAGGAATTTTTCAAATCAAGTACTTTAATTCATTCATTTCCTGGAATACAGGAATTTCCTGGAGACTGCTGCACAAGACAGTAACATAGGGTTTTAAGGGTTACTTCTTCCTGACACCATCTGAACATTCATTGTTAGGACAAAATATGTACAAATTGGAAACATATTGCTCTGATACAGAGAATGGGGGCAGTAATCCTACTAAAATTCATAAATATAAAAGAGATTCAACTAAATGCATTGATAAGGAGACAAAATATAAATTAAAATAATTAAAGTCTATTTAAGTATAAGTGTTCGAAAGTGTACATAGTTTTTGTTCTTAAAGAGCTGATTCTTCTTAGCTGTTTATTAAAGAATGCATAGAGTAAAATAACAAACTAATTATTCGTAAAGGGTATTATCAATAATCTAAATTGAAATTTTCAAACAGATCGCTATCAGATGGAATACAACCAAGCATAGTTCACGACCCTTTGAAGATACGTATTTCAGTAACTGAACAAGTATCATCCGCCTGTGACTGGTTCCAGAATTTTAGAAAATGAGCGTCTGCTTGCTCAGAACTTTTCTTGAGTTGGAAATATTTTGTTTCTGGACATTGTAGATAAAATGCAATGAATCCTCTATGCCTCCACAGGTGCAAGTTGGAGATGTCATTTTCTTTATTCTATAGAAGTAGGTTAAGAATGGCCCGTAAGTGGTAAGAATTTGGCTTAAGTGGGGATTGCTATATATCACCGTATTCGTTATCTCTGATAATGATGATTATGTAAATCGAGCCTATGGAATATTATTTTAAGAATGAAAATGGTACCCACTCTTCGTTCTTGATCACTTTACAAAATAGCCAAAAGTTAGATGTAACTAGGTAAAGTGACCGAGTGGTTTTTCGTCGCTTTGAAATGAATATATGAACGTACATTGTATTGGATAGGATTATGTAGTTTGTCACTCAATGTTAATTTTTTTCTCACGAAGACTGAAGTCCCTATTACATTACAGAGTTTCCGATATTTCAGTTTGAGCAACTTCCGTAGACTTAATATTATGTGATGTCACTGTCAAATTTCGGCAATTTTTTCTATTCATCCAATGAATGCTTGAGATTTCTTTCAGGTTTTCTGTAAAAATATAACTGTTACTAGATTTAATAATATATCGCTTTGCTGGATACAATTTTTAAGGTTGCCATTTTTTAACTAGTAGATTTCAGAGATTTTATGTTAAATTCTTATTTAGGAATCTTGTTTATAGCCAAGTTTTTAAAATGCTAATTTATATGAACATCTAAAATGGATTTTCTTTGCTTTGTCTGAATCAATTTCACTCATAAATTTTGATATTTTTCTTAAAAATGTCATTTTCTTAAAACTATTTTGTCGAAATATAGCATTGTATTAAACATTTTCCTTTTATGTAACTTTCACAATTTATTAAGAAAATAAAGTAAGTTATTCAATATATTACTACATTTATTTACAAAATTTATTATCGTCTATATTATTAATTTTTTGGAAATGAAAGCATATCCTTTAGTTAATATTTTATAATTGACCTTACCAACTATTTTGCATTCCCTATTTCCTTTAGAATTATTTCACACACAAGTAGTATAAAATAATGCTAAAGGAAGTAGAAATAGACACACGATGAAATAATGCCATGGCATAATTTCATCGTCTGACATCATGACAATTATTTGAATGAATTTACAAATTAACAATTTTAATATGGTTTTAAAGTAATTCTATTTGAGAGTATCTATCAAAACTCTCTCTAAAAAAATTAGTAAACCCCCCCCCCCAAAAAAAAATAGTACATCTTTTATAGAAATGTTATTTTTTACAATTTTAAATTTAAATTTTTAGGTTTCAAATTGTATAAAATTTAAATTCCGTTAATTAAAAATAATATAAAGGAACAAATTTACGATATTTTAATAATACTAAATTTTTTATTTTCGTCATTATATTCGATTATAAAGTTTTAAATTTGTTTCTCATGTTTATTATATAAAAATATATATCCATTTAAGAATATCTGCATAAATATTTGGAAATACTTTAAAATTATTCAAACAAAATAATTTGAATTACAAAATATTCGTTAAAATATAATCAAATTTTTTAGCAGTTTTCTTTGATATTGAAATTAATATGCCCACTCTAAATCTAATTTGTTGTTTAAAAATTGACAACAAAAATGAAAATAAACCATTTCTTGAATTATTTTCGCTTGGCGAAAAGACCAAACTTGATCAGTTTTTAAAATCATTGGCGATATGAATTGCCCGAGTTGCTGCTGCATGCACAAAAAAGTTGCTGATTTTTGGCAACTTATAACAACAATAACATCCATTTGACATGAAACTTGGCGAAAACAAAATAACGTACAAATTTCAACTGAGCAGCTGTTAAAAAACATCTGCAATATTATTGGACGAATAAAACGAATTGCTGAAATTTGAGCTGTGACATCACGTAATGTAAATCTACTGGAATTGCTCAAACAGAAATATAGGCAACTCTAATATAATAGGAGCTTGATTAAACCAAGTCCTACGCTTCAAAATGGAATGCGAACCATTACAAACGTCCAAAACTCAAGGAAAATAAATCCAAGAGCTGTTGAACTTAAAATCAAAGGAATCCATGTCGGCTTTCAGCTTTTCATGGTGGAACACAAATTCTCCCTCATACAGCTGATATGTAATTTCTGGAAGACATTTAGCAGCGAATCAGCTACCAAAAACTACATTTTAATATCCTAACTTGATGTTTTTGACCAGTCCAAACTCTTGAAGAAAACTGCCAGCATTAATTCTTAACAGAATGACTTATTTTCACTATGGCTGTAAGGGATCATCCTCAACAATCCATACTTTACTTTCAAGACCATTGACAGAGCTAAAAATATTGTATTTCCCCATTAGTTACGATTTTAAGATCAATGCATTACACATATCCTTCATGTATTTCTTTAATTCTGTGAAACGCAACAGAAAACTTTTATTTTCAATAGCAGCACATGAATACTTTTCAGTATGGTGGTGAAATTAGTATTAAGTTCCTTTTGTAATATTTGATGAGAACAGCTATTGCCATTGATTGATATTTTTCTTAACACACATTAGCCAAACAACGGTGTTTGAAAGTTTTCTCTTCTCCTTAAGCAAAATTTCAGCCTCTGAAATTCTTGAAACCATTTTCAAATGCAGAATTCAGCAAGCAAATTTCCTTATTTCCAATTTTGCAATAACACAAAAAGTAGTAAAGATAGTGAGTCTGACGTTGTCTTGTTTCAGAGAAGAGATCTTAAAGTTGTGTTATATTGTGGTTCAGTCATCATCATGCTTTGGAATAATGAATATCGTGCATTTGTCGTAGAGGCCTATTTTTCCAATTTCCTCGTTTTGGAGTGGCAAGGGCGTTCTCCCGATTTAGTCCTCAGTAATTTCTATTTGAGAGGGTATTTACAGTCATGTGTCTATACTGACTACCCACAAACTTTGGAAGATTTGAGAAAAAAGCATTCAAAGTGAAACCATGAACATGCCAGCCAATATGCTCGAGAACAGCAAAATTCGGTTCACCCAGTGAATTTCTAATGGTGGGAGCATCCGTTGCCAAATATGGTATTTAAAACTATGTAAACTTAAACTTTAAATATGTAATTTTTGTATGCAAAAATAAATAAAAATATATCCCTCAAAAATTTTATGCTATTGAAATACGAAATAAGAAAGTTTACTTACCGCATCCTGTATAAACTGGATAGGTCTTTTCCAAATCCTAGTTGTAGACATTGAATAGATTTTTCTCTTTTAACTTAATCCTACTTTAAAGTCTTATTTAGATAATTATAGTATGATAACATTCTAAAGTAATTTTTTTTGTTTACAATTTTTTTACCTTAAAAAATTGAAATTGGCACTATAATTAGTCTTCTGAGAAAAAAAGTTAATATTTTCACAAATTTAATTTTATATTTTTTTTACCACTTCTCATCGGTATATATTTAAAAAAACTTCACCTCGTAGTTAAATATATTAAACCTCAGTTAATAATTCTTCAATCAAACTAAAATCAAATATATCCCTCAAAATGAGAGATATATAATTTATAATGAATGATAATCCTTTATAATGAATGATATTTATCATATCTCTCTCGCTTTCCCAAAGCAAGGTTACTTTACTATTTTAAAAATTAATTCAAAACATTACCTGAATGATTGAGTGAAATTTTTATAAGATTATATTCTTGAATAGCTTCGTGACTTTTATGTTTATAAATGATTTTATAATAGCGAAGGAAATAAAAAACAATATCCAAAAGAAATTTTTTAATTTATTGTTTGTTTGTTTGTTTATCGCTCAACGGTCATTTTTTGCACACAAGGGCTAATTAGACCGGGACCTACGGTTTAAAGTGGATTCCGAACCACTACAAACATCCATGCCCAAGGTGGGATTCGAACCCACAAACTGTTGAATCGAAGGCAAGAGCGCTAACCATTCGGCTGCCAGTTCGGCTTTTTAAATTATTCATACGCATAAATATTTTTGATGATTGCT
This sequence comes from Latrodectus elegans, assembly GCA_030067965.1. NCBI lineage: Eukaryota > Metazoa > Arthropoda > Arachnida > Araneae > Theridiidae > Latrodectus > Latrodectus elegans. The sequence goes on from CM057812.1 coordinate 43,717,230, forward strand.
ATGACTATTATATTTTATATTTCTCTTTTCATGAATAGCAAAATTTAAAATATCAGATTAAAGAATCGTAAAAATATTTAAATTTCATAACTTTCACAACATTTATGGACATAATAATTTAATACAAAGAGTTGATTCTTTTTAGGCATTTGTAAGTAACAATGGAGGGAAGGTTACACTTCGTCTCTAATATTACTAAGCATTCGACGTGATTATAATGCATCTAAACCAGAAAGCCATAAACTTTTTTAAAAGAATGAACTCGACGAGAATTTAAATCAAAAAGTACTGAATAGTATAAAAATAATTATATTAAAATTTACGCATGTTTCAGGAGCATTAAATAATTTAGGGGGTTAAAGAAAGAGTAAAAAAATATATTTGTAATAGAACTATTTTATTTGTTGTTACTTGTGATACTTGGGCAAGCCAAGCTTGCTAGCTGACGGCTAAGCGAAATTAAATCGGAAGAATGCTTTTTTCATTAAATCAAAGAATTAAAAAATGGTGAAAGTACGTCTTTGCTCCAAGACTACTTTGACAGATAACACCATCCGAGGATCCACTCCCTCAATCTTGACTTTGATCTGCAGGAAAAGGAAATTTTCTCCAAACCATTACACCATGGTAACTGCTCAACAACTAACCATATGAGTTTCAATTCCACAGATTTAACGAGCACATATATCGCATGTATTTGGTAGGTCTTTGGTGGCGTTGGGAATCAAACCACGCCCTTCCGGACGAAAAGCCAATCTCATAACCACTAGGCTACCACGGCTCCAACTATTTTAGTTAACTTGTAAGGGCAAAAAGAATTTAGTTTCCATACAGAACAATAAAAAATAGTTTCTTATTTAAGCTGGCATAAAGTGAAATTATGAAATGTTATGGTCCCTAATTGTTGGCTTCTATTTTCAAGTTTTGAATTTTATTGACGTTTTTGTACTCGTCTTTTGTTATGTCCTGTCATTGGGAAATTTGAAAATATTGGCTTTGTTCTGAACTTTACACATTATAATTTATATTGAGAAATCTGATTCATTTGAGAACTTACTGTACCAACTCCGACGAGGAAACGAGAAATAGCAAAAGCATAAACAGAGAGTCTAGCAGCAAAAGGAGCCACAAATGTGCTGATTGAAGCTAGGCATATGAAGATTATGAGTGTCTTCTTCGCGCCATAGACTTCAGCCATTCGTCCACCAGGCAGAAATCCAAACAGTTGTCCGTAGTACACACAGCCCAACAGAATGCCTTCTGTTTCAGGAATCCAGTGAAATTCACCTTGTTTCAGGGGTAGCTGCAACAAACAAAGTCACCGATGTAGTTAGAATATTATATCATCAGCAAAGTTTGAATAATTATCTAACTTGAGCTATTGCATAAAATTAGCTTTAAGAAATCTGGTGAAAAATTATGCCTTACAAATGACCTGAAGTTTAATAAAAAAAAGTTGATAAAATAAGCAAAAAAGAAACAATTCATAGTCAAATTTGTTGTTATTGTATAATGGATTATTATACCGATCATCAAGAGCTTCGAAGTTTGAACATAAGGGTTAAATTGGTTTTTAACAATCACTTATATATAACCAATGTTTTAAAAAATAAAAAAAACTTATGTACATTATTCAGGCACAGGTTCCATACAATCCATCTCACCAAATTCTGAATTTTTTGGCACTGAAAAAAGTTCCCAAGATGACGTAACGTGGGCAATGTTGTAAATACTAAGGTTATCAAATTAGAATTTTCTGCATAATTCTTATAGGTCTCCATATGTATGACGTAATAAAAACAAAGTTGCCAGATACATAAAAAAATCCTCCAAAAAATCGCCAATCTCAGAATTTGGAATCATGGATTATACGACATCTGTGTGCCATATTATTCATTATTTACTGTATAATTATTAAAAATGTAAATTCACATTTATCACGTTAATATAATTTGATATTCGTTAGTCATTATAATGCAACAATTTAATAAAACACAAAAATATCAAGATTAAACTGAAATACTGCTTCAAAAATATTAAAAACTTTTTTATGGTGTAGTTGTTAGAGTGAATGAAAAAGTATATTCATATAAATTTATATTAGCGCTACGCATTCAGCTACATGTATTTCACAAATGGTACAACTGCAACAATCAAGCACATATGGAGAGAACTCTTCACTTGTAATAATCAACAAGTTTCATTCATCGGAAGCTGTAATTGTGCATCATAAACAGAGAGTGAGTGAGTGAAAAAACTATTTGTATATTTATTTTTTCACAACAATTAGTTTTATATTAATAATTACTAGGCAAATAAAAAAATTAGAAGCTGTCTTAATGATTAGGATTATTCTTAAGAGATTTGTTAGTCGTGTTTTGTGGCGCAAATTCTAAAAGAAACATGCTGCGTCAAATTTTAATTTTTAAGAAAAGTAATTATTTTTCAGCATGTCCAAGTAACGATAACATTTTAATGAACGTCGTAAGGGTTTTAATCGTGTATCTATTTATTTACAAATTTGTACCATTAAAAATGCAAAGTTTCTGCAGGATGGCTTACTCAACAAGTCGTACAAAAAGTTGAAATATCAGTCGGAAAGAAAGAAAATGATGCTGGTTAAAATCTTCAAATTAAATTTAAATGTTTGACAGTATATGGTTTATTACGTTTTATATTATGGATTTAAATCACATATAAACAAATTTTTATGAGGGAAATGTGAGTCCGATACGATGGACATTTAATCTATTATCCATACTTCATGAAATAAAATATGGGAAAACGCGGTGTGCAGAATTTTTTTTTATCTGCAAATTCCCCGATCCCTGCTATAGAGATTGGATCCATTTTTAAATACTTTCTCATCAAAAAGTAAATATGATAGCAGAAACAGCTTTGATGCACAACTGCATTAGCCTTCCATTGGCAACAAGTCCTGCATGCCCTGGTATCCAACAAAAAGTATTTTATTGGGTTGTCGGAAAGTAATTTCGTTTTACATGAAAATGAAAAACGAATAAATATCGTATTGCATTGCATATTGTTCATTCTAGTCCAATTGCTTTTCCATCTTTCTGATAGTAGCACGATTTCACACTCATAAAGTCGTTGGTTTTTATTAGCAAAATGCTGATCCAGGTGGGAAAAACGAAATTACTTTCCGAACAACCCAATATATTCCTAGTCAGCAAGGGAAACCAGTTATTGGAAAGTCTTGGACACTTTAGACTGATAAATATTTCATTTTTTTCAAACATTTATCAACCTATAACGTCCAAGACATTCAAACGGTCAACATATGAAAATCATATGATAAATATGACGGTCAACACAGATTGATAAATATTTGATTTTTTTCAACTATTTATCAACCTATAGTGTCCAAGACATTCAAAAGGTCAACATATGATACGACCACAATTTATGAGAATTTGTATTTATTCACGAGCTGATTCGTTTGGTGTATTGTCGTGACTTCAGTGGTGAAGATGAAGCAGGGCGTGTGGCAGTTGTAACTGAAAGGTACTCTCGTTATTAAAAAAATGCATCATTGCCTATATATCTTGTAATTTTTTAACTGTCTTTAAATATCAGCTTAAAGACATATTGACAGTAATGTGATAAAAGGCTGCCAAAAAATAGAAATAGTTATATACGAACCAAGCAAGTTTGTTGATTATGGTTATATTTGGATCATACCAAGGCGAATGATATTTTTGCACTAGCTTACTTTTTTGTACCTAGCCGAGAGGTAGGCTATACCAATTAGAAGGAAGCAGTCAAATGGGAGTTGTCGCCATTTAAAAACAGGGACTGAGCAGAAGACACACAATAGTTAGCCTATCTCACCACATATTATTTCTTTTGGTGAACATTGCGATCACCAATTTAACAAGCCCCAGCCTCCTCTTGTGAACAAGACGTACGTTCGATTAAATCAAGATTCTAACTCACTACCTACCGAATGAAAACGACCTTCTAACCAACTTAGCTTCCACAGTCTACCAAGGCGAATGTGATAACACGTCTATTTTGATAAAACGGACTGATCACTGATCTGACAAAAACAAAAGCTTTCCTGTTCTAGTGAAATGTGGGATAGTATTGGGACGAGCATCATATAATCAGTATAATATCTAAAGTTTAGGAGTCAGAGCCAAAGCATGTAAGAGATGATAAGGGTTAGACATAATCTTATAGTAATATTTAAGACAACTGCATTTGTCGCAGTTCTAATGTGGTAATTGTAATCAAATTACAAATAAATCCTGGCTGGGTAATATGCAGATTGCACCTTTTGTGATCGATTATAGTTGTAAATGAAATGAACACTCTATAAATTAGAAATGAAATGCTTACTCACCTTCTGGTATTCCGGCAAATCAGAAGCAATAAGCTGATTTGAAAGACACTCGTTGGATGATTTGACATGAGTCACAGTTTCATTGAATCTGTCCACCATGGCAACGATGGTAAGACTGAGATTGGTGTTCAGAGAGACTGCCAAGGTGGACGCCAGAAAACCAATGAACGAAAATATGAATCGTTTAGGGATGCAGTCTAGAATAAAAAATATTTTTAGTAAAACATTTTATGTTTAGAATTTTTACAATTTAGTGACATGGTAAATATATACCAAGAATACCTCAAAGTGGGCTTGTTTGTCGCTCAACGGTCATTTTTTGCTTAGGAGGGCTAAGTAGACCGGAACAAACGGATTAAAGTGGATTCTGAACCACTGTTAACATCTGTGCATAAGGGGGGATTCGAATCCACGAATTATTAAACAGAAGGCCAGAGCGCAAACCATTCGGTTGCCAGCTCGGCACCTCAAGTACACATTACCAACATATGTATACTGTAAGATAACCAATAAAATCCCAAGTCCCTTATTTATTTCAAAGCAGTGGTGCTTACAATTTGATTAGGAAAAAGCGTAAAAGAACACTTTATCTGGTTTGAATCTGAAGACTATTTTTATGTTTAGCAAAAAACATTTAAAAACAAATATATTTCTTTCTATGATTGATTATTTCTGGTACATTTAAACACTTTTCAGCATTACCAAAGGCAGAACTGATGACTGTTTTCATAGGAAATACCTAGTGATTATGCAATCGTAAAGCCGAAAGTAGGTTTATGTATTTTAGAAACTGGGATCAAGCTTAAGAACTCCAGGTTTGGTTTATCGTTCAACGGTCTTTTTTTTACATGAGCTAATTAGATTGGGACCTACAGTTTAAAGTGTGGGTACAGAACTAAGGACACCTCAACCCAGGGTGAAACATACAAGCTGTTGAACCGAAGGCCAGAACACTACTCAATCAGCTACCATCTCCGCTAATGAGCCCAGACTTTACCAGCAAAGGGAAGAGGAATATTTTTCACTTGGAGAACATTGTAACCGCCAATTATTTTACATCTTCCAGCAACCATTGGAGAGTACAGTAAACTTTCGATTACTTTGGTTTCAAACTTACTACTATCCATCCCCAATATGATGCTTAAGTGTGATAGGTCATCGTAAAACTATGAAAAAATCATTCAAAAGAAGCAAAAGAGCTATCGGAAATATAAACTCGAAACTCAAGATTTGTTTATCATATTTAGATTCTTAAAGTAATAGTTGTTTTGTATTTTCCTATAATAAAGTCATCTTTTTTTTTTTTTTTTTTTTTTTTTTTTTATTTAATTTTCCAAGTTCAAATTTTTACAAAGAATGCAGGTAACTAAAAATAAATTTAATTTAAGATTAAATTTTAATTTAATTTTTATTTACGATTTGAAATAAGTATTTCTTGCACAAAATATCATTTCACTGTGTTTTTTATGATTCTGCAAAGTACGGATTATTTACCATGGATAATATAATTATTAAATAAAAATAATATGTTGTTATACAAGTTTGTACTTGGAAATATTTCTCTCTTTCACCACATAATATTTTACTTCAAACAAATATGCCTTGGCATGGATTTAAAACTTTCATTACTGCTCTAAAATTTCAGCTAAGCTTAATATTTTATTAAAAATAATATTTTCAGTTACAAATTATTTTTGTAATTTATTTTACTAAACTAAAACAGGAATTTATAATTAGTAATAAGCTTACCTATTTTGGATTCCAAACTGTTCATACCTTAAATAAATTAATAACTATAAAAGAAGCAACTTTTCAGAGAATTATTTTTTATCTTTAAAACATTCCAGTATATCAAATTTAGGGAAAATATTTTACAGACGAATGCAAATTAACTTTTCATTAGCTAGAAAAATAATTTGCAAACACTTAGAAATTGATCAAGATGTAATAATTTAAGCTATATTTAAACTATTTATAAATAAATTTTATAACGTGTGACGATATAATTACACATATTTGAACAAATTTCTATCTGAATGAAAGTAAATATATCTTGTCATTGAAATACAATGTAATTGAATAGAGAAAACTGGTGCAGCACACCAGGTTTAGTATGTAATTTTATTTAATTTTTAGTAAGAAAAATCACATGACGCAAATCAACAAAACCATGGGTTCACATTACGTCTTAATGGTAAGACACTACTCCTTAAAGCGAAAAGTCCAGGGTTAGATTCCAACAACTGTTGAGAAATGGTAACTGGATACTACATTTCTATATTTTCGTCTGTCGAGGTGGGTGCGAAGGATTTTTCCGAATTTCCCTCCTAGCGACTCATGAGTATTGTCCATATCTATGAAAAATCTCGTATCGAAAGGTTACTATGCGGTGGACTTTAATATACCTCATACCCTAAGGCAGTTCAAAATGTGGAGCAAAAACTGTTTTAAGTTAATAAATATTGATGCATATAAAGTTCTGATTTTTATTTTAAGTATATGATCAAACCATAAAATCCTAGGTAACGATATAATTCCATCAAAACTTTATAATAAATAAAATTCTTATTTACATCACTTTTGAAACTGTTACATTGGTTCTTTTACAGTTGGTATTCAGAAATGAAAATATATATTCAACTTTTGAAACTCAACTATTCCACAGAAATTTGCCTCGACTTATAATTTAGATAATTGGCAACAAATTTCTATTTTATGTTGTATGTACCATTTAAATAGAAATAGGACTGTATGAAATATGATTAAGAAAATGAGAAAATTAATTTTCTATGATTATAATACAAAATTTTTAGAAATTGTTCGCTGTTTCTAATTGAATGAGATTTTTGCATGAAGTCTGAATCGATTTTTGATGAATTTGACGTTTTTCCGAAATTTGCCTTCGGCTCTCATCTGTAGACTAACTTCCAATACGTTTTTCAAATACGTTCAAATTTACTTGTTTATCACAAAAATATTTTTGCATATGATAGCTAATTGAGGCGGACCTATGGTTTAAAGTGGATTCTATGCAACAACAAAAAATCAATCCTATGGTAGGATTCGATCCCACGAATTGTTGAGCTATAGACAAGAACTCACAAAGGGTCACCTACAGTTTAAAGCTGGATTTCGAATCACTATAAACTTTCTAGCAACAAACTTCTACGTAAAACAATTTTTTGTCGGGTGTATAATAATCTTATCACAGTTTCTTATAAAGATTTCTGCGATTTCTTCGAAAAGTTAAACCGCATGATAGAATAATTAATTCTTTTATAAGGTTGTTGTTGTTGCTTATGATACTTGGACAAGCCAAGCTTGCTATTGGCTATGAGGGAGCGTTTTTCGTTTTAATCAGAGCACCACGAAGATGAAAGTACGTTTTTTCTCTTTTTTTAAATCCTCAGATAGATGGCACCACCAGAGGATACACTTTCTTAATATTGACATTGATCGGAAGAGGGAGGAAATTTCCTCCAGACTATTGCACCCATGGCAACTGCTCAATGACCGGCAGCAGGACTTTCGATTCCACGAATTTAAAGAGCACGTATATCGCATGTACTCGGTGGGTCTTTGGCGGCATTGTTCCAGATGGAAGGCCGATGTCCTAAATACCAAATTTTTTAATTGTAATTAAAAGAACTTAAAAAAATAGATACATAGAAATTTTAATGCGTTCAAGTTTTTAAACATACAGCGGCCTGCAACTGTAATTTGGCCCTCTAGTGGCAAAATATAATTTTAAGTGTGTAGTGCGGGACTTTGAAGAAGAGGGTGTATATGATGAGCAGTAGCTATTAAATTTTATCTTGAGTATGAATAATTTATGAAAAATAATCGTCCATATAATTTGCAATACTCTACTTATCAAAATATATCGCTAAATTTTTTATTTGAGAACAATTGAAGTGAAAATTTCAATTATAAGCATTAATTACTTAAAATGATCTGAAAATTTTTTTTGAAATTTCTCTTTATTGGCTAGGACAGTTTAATCACTGTTTTGGTGCCATAACTAAAAAAACTGTAGTATTATAAATTTGATTTTTCGATACATAAACAGCGGGTTTTATTCCTTTCTGGAAACTTTTAAAGTATTTTAAATTTGTATTTGAAAAATTCTAAGTATATTTCTTAAAGGAAATAAATACTTCAGCCGCGAATGAATAAATTTCAAAGCAAGATTTCAATAAATAATAATTTATAATATTCTTTTACAGTCTGTTAGGCGAAAATTCTCAACTCTACAAAATTTCCTTTGAACCAAATTTATTTCAAAGAAAACAAGATTTTACCTTAAAAGAAAATTTTGCATGAATTAAAGATGAAAGAATGGTCTTATTTTCTCGTGTGAGTATGTTATTCTCTTGTAAAATTCATCGCCATTAGAAATATTACATAAATTAGAAAATTTTTAAAAAAATCGAGAATTCTCATGTAAAATTTGTAAATTCTTATGTACATATTATTGCAATTCTATCCATTAGTAAAATAATGCTTCTTCAGTTATTACACAACAGATAAGTCTTTCATAGTTCGGCCAAAATTCTTGAAGATAACAAGCCAAAGAATTTATTATTTAAAAAACAAAATGCTTTATTGGGATGAAAAGAAAATGGCTCAGTTAATAGATTAAAATTATCCTGTTTAATGCATCAGAAATCCATTTTATTCCCCTCGTGGTTTTATAAGAGAATTCATGTTTTGTCAGTCAAAATACAAAAATTTGGATATTAATACCGTTTTATATTCGTTACTAAGTTAGTTGGGAAAACAAATGACTTTATGGCGAAATTTTATTTTGTATAACTTTATAGTGCATTACTTTCATCAAGTTTTCGTAACAAATATTTTATTTATAGGCAGATGTTCCATAAAATAGCGTTTAAAGTCAAGTTAAGGAAAAAGTGGATAAAGGCTGTTTAAAAGCTTATTTAGATAAGTCGTTATTCGGTAGATATTGTGGGGAAAAAAGGCAAAATTGTGTGTGTGTGAATAATCTTTAAGCATCAAAATATTAATGAAACTTAAATTTGAAATCCTGTTAAATAGTTTAAGGTTAAATCTTAGTAATATAGTTTCGTTTGAGCATGCGCATCTCTCGATGAGAATGCTGGGAAGTTTGTGTTTCGTCGATTCACTCTTATGTGAGTATTCTATCTGAAAACCGCCATGAACCAAAATGGTGTTCTAAATTTTTGGCGAGTTTTGTGAAAAAATTCAGTCTTACTCAGTGCGAGCTATAAGCTCCAAAACTGTTTCTGTCGTATTACTACTATCTGAAATATATCCTCCAATAAGGCAAGTGATCTAAGAATATAACAAGAGTTTACAGTGAATGCACGAAAAATTTTATTACTAAAAATATTAAATTCTCAGTTTTCATGTTTTGATTGAGAAAATAATTGCTGAATGAAGTATGCTTTCTAACATTGGCGTTTATTGACATTCTGCGAGGAATATTTCATAATGAACTCAAATCTATTCTTCTGTGATGCAAGTCTTTCCGACATGCAAAGAGAAGTGCAACGTACAATTTCAGTTGTTCTACAATGGCTGAGGTGGAACCAGAGACTCTTCGCTCTAAAAAGAGTTGTCTTAACACTTAGCTTTAAGAACAATGATTCATTTTCGCCTTCAGTAAATTCTAAGTTTAAATATGTGGATGGAAGTACTGAAATTCCTGGTACCAAATTGTTAGATTTCCGCCCTGTATTTGCTTGCTGCTCATTCGATGGCTAATTGAAAGTGACATTAGGTTGATAGTATATATTTCGTATCTTCATAAATATCTAAGCTGGAGGTAGGTATTAAACTTATAAACTACTGAACCGAAGAACAAAGCGTTGGTTACTCGTTAGTAAGGAATTTTTTAGGAAAAGATGTATACACAACATGTTATTTGACTTAATTTAGAGAAATAACTTACTTGGAAAACATTGTTTACTCGCCTCTGACGGGCCATCATGAAGTTTCTGTTGAGTTACTCCAGCAAGGGCCAAAGATGCGCCCCCGACATCAAAACTACCGAAGTTTTTCGACATCACACGCAATTCCACTGACTCATAAGTGAAGAAAAATCAATCTTAAATATGAAAAAAAAATTTCAGTAAGCAGAAGTTATAGGTAGCATGTAGAAATCATTAAAACAATCCGACTTATAATTACAAAAACTATTAAGAGTTGTTTGATTCTTAATTTATATATCAGATGACGAATTGTAACAAGTTAATTTCTCTTGGTATATCAACATCTTTCTTATGATTACCTTACGAATATGTTTTTCAGCCGCTTTCAATGATGATATTCATTTTCTCAAAAACTTAAAGAGATTATCGAATTATTTAATAATTGCAATACATGTTTTTTTTCTATTCTAACACATCATGAATTCTAGTTAAAACAAAAGCCAGATGGATGAGTGCAAAATGGTAAAACTGTGTTTTTCGGTTTGGTTTATTACGCAACGCTCAATTTTTTGCACATAAGGGTTAATTATACTGAGATTTGTGGTTTAAATAGGACTCTGAAACAACCCAGACTTTCATAACCGAAGGGAGAATTGAATCTACAAATTATTGAATTAGAGCCCTTCAGCTACCAGCTCAGCTACTTATTATGAGTAGTCAAAATGATTAGCAGATAAGACTGTTAAGAGTACTTCACAATGATTAGAATCCATAAAGCGCGATTAAGAGGAGAAATGTCCTGGATTAGCGATTTTGTTCCTTGACTGGTTAGTTTGTAAAAATGCAGTTTTCGTTATCAGGAGGCAATGGGTTCGACACCAAGCTCAATAGAAGAAATCGTCTTGGCCAGTGAAACACGTAAAATAGGTCTGACCACAACGTCCGTGTAAAATAATACCAGTGAATGCAACGTGCGTAGTTAAGTGTATTCTCTAGGTTGCTACTTCCAAATTATGAAGTCCCACTAACCGCAAAAAAATCAATCCTCAATCTCTAGATACTCCGTTCCTACTGTTACTACTACCACCAAACTTAATGGTAAATTGAGTAGGCCAGACGTTCGTTGGGATTGGCTTAGGCCACAATTCAGAGCAACAATCTTTAGAAGTGAAAATATCCCAAATTACAATTTAATTTTTTTTCTTTACGTGAGTTATGTTTAAAATGTTAAATAAAACCATACAATAACACTCTTTGTACATTTTTTTATACTTTTTTTAAAATAAAAGTATATGTACCGGCATACTTAGTAGCATATAACTTACAATTGGGTTTTACCATTTAAGTGGAAACTGTAGATTAGGAGTCTTCGTATAATTTAGAATGCGGGGACCTCTCAAAAGCCTCAATACATGACGTGCCACTCTCAGATGTATCACTTCACTTGGAAGACATTGTGACTTCGCCCTATTTAACGTGCACCAGCCACTTTTAATCCTGACTTAAGCGATGGATAGTTGTTTAAAATCAGGATTTGAACTCACTGCCTTTCACGATCAGAACAATGCTCTAACAAACCAGACCACCGTGACTTTTAAATAAAAGTGTACATTGTGAACCTCATTCTCTCTGAAAATTTGCACAATGCAATATGCTTAAATAAAAGAAAACTATATGTTAACGAAAGTATCTGCAAGGTGTAAAATTACAGATTTAAAAAAAAAAAACGGCATTCAGATAACCCCATCAGCTAGAAGCGTATTTTGCACAGAGAAAGCAAGTGACAAAAATTCTTAGAAATTGAAATTTTTAACGATTTAAAAATTATTCGAGAATGGAGTGCATGCAAACAGTTCTGACTTGGCGATAATATTGGCGTCGTTTTGATAATGAAGCCGTGAAAAAAATTAAATATTACATATTTTTCAAAAATTATTTATTATAAAATGTAAACGTATTCCTACAAACCAATTAAGATGTGAAATCGCTTTTGACAATAGCAAATTTACAACAATAACAAACAATATAAGAGACATTTTATAGTATACAATTCTTGTTTTTTCTTAAAAACTATCATGAAACTAAGTGTTTATATTTTGATTCTTTATTTTTTATCAAGAATGATATTGCTAACATTTATATTACGTTTAACATCCTGAAAAAATATTAAATATAACATAACATTAACATATGTAGCAACATTTGATTATGTGCTATTAAATACTTATGGTATATTAGTTTTTTTAATAAAATGTAAATCATAAAAATAAGTTCCTGAGAATCTTAGAAATTTTTAGCATTCATTATACGAAAAAATAACAAGACAAAAGATATTTTCTTCTTTGTAAATAATTCTTGTGTGGCGATAGAAATGTGAATAAATAATTTCAAAGAGTTCTATTTGCATTCTATTCAAAAAACTCGATTACATTTTTTTTTATTTCAAACCAAAATTTATCTTTATTGAAGATTTATAATAAAAATGCATACTATTAGGCTTCAAATTGCTTAACTCTTTATAGAATAAAATATTTATTTACTATACTTTTTGAACACGCAGAAATTTCACAGTGTAGTATAATTAACTATTATATCGTATATTTGTTATTTCCTTATAAATATATGTAACTGAAAATTACTTACTTTTATGAAATATCAATTTTATTGTTTTTGGCTATATCTTCATCAGTATAAGACCGCTTTTTACGTAAATTCGAATGAAACTTAAGGGGGCTAATTCTAATCGTACCTACAGTTGAAAGTAAAATCCAAATCACTATAAACATCCACAATTGAGATTTGAATTAATTCTACGAGCTGTTAAGCTATAGGCCGGAGAACTATTATTTAGAATGGAGTGTGTCATCAGTTGTACTGAATTTTAAAATGAGAATTCCTATGTTTCAAATATCATTTATTTTCAGTTTTAGAATTTTAACAATTCCTCAAAATAAGAGTTAGAAATATTTTGAAAGAAGCTCTTTATTTTTTGGTGATAAATATCATTTTCCTTTTTTTTTTCTAGTTTTTACGCTAGATTTAATCAATTTTTTAACTACAAATCTATCTTTAAATATTTCAGTACAAGCTTAAGTGAAAAAACCAGATGGAACTAGTTGGCAGGAAACGCTTTCTTTGACCTCCAAAGCTCAAAAATTTGGCAGAAATCCACTATTTAAAAATTTATAGGGGGCGCTGTGGAAAATAAACAACCATTATCTTCACTTTAGTGATTGCTTGATTTACCGCTTTTAATTTCGTTTTATTTCTTTTTGTTACTATTTATCAGTGAATACAACATGAACACATTTTTAAATAAATATTCTAAGTCATCAAATAGATTTATATTTACATCAATTTAATCATTTATGTAAAACGAATACCATTAGAACAGTTTCATCAATATAAGATTTTTTTCTCTATAGTATTATTTCTTTTATAAATTAATCATTTTTCTCTATTTCTTATATAAATACCATTTTTTTAAATGGTATTTGTAAAAATGGAGATAATGATATTTTTAAAAATATTCTTAACTGTTCTGTGTAAAAAAAAAAAAACTCACACAAGTAAAAAATTTGTACATAATTTATTCTAATTAAAATGAAATGGATAAAAAAGAAATTAATAAAACATAAAATGCTTATTTCATATGAACTTGAACTTCAAAACTTTTGGGAATTACAAATTTGCGTCTTTGACTTTGTCGTGAAATTTTCTTCTGTATAATTTAATTTTTAGTAAAACTTAAATATAATAGTACTTTCTAGATTTCTTTTTCATTTGAAATTTTATACGTTTAGCAATTTTAAGTTTAATCATATTTAAATAATGATTTAAAGCATTATATTATGGCAGAGCAATTTTATATAGCTGGATCTTTTACACTGATAATTTGCTTTTGTTACTAACAATTACCTTTTGTATTAAAACTTATTCAACTAAAATATGCAGTTTAAAAACAAGATTTGTAATCATTATAAGTACCCAAACCCATTACTCAACGTACTTTTCAATTTTTTTTATATTATGGGTTTATTCATAATTTTCAAACTGCGTTTGACTTACGAAATATTTTCTCGAATTTAAATACACATAGATGAAATGGAATTAAACATATTTTAAATTTCCTGAATACAGCAAAAATTCAGTACGTTTAAAAATCACCTGTTGATTGCATTCAACTGTTTTGATATTCGTTAAACCAAAATTATCTTGCATCATTAAAGAAAAAATTTGCTTTCATAACACCTCACTATACTCTTCGTACAAATGCAAGACTTGGAAATGTGGGTTCGATATCAATTTGATTGGTTTGGTGATACATTTTAGCGATAAAATTTGATATCTGGTGACCTTATCTATATAGAGTTTTTGTGTAACGGCCATCTTGTTAGTAGCATCTTGGTGTCAATCTCGGCGTTAAAAAATCGCCACAAAGGTTACCCTATTGTAAACTTTTATTGGAAATTTTAACAAATAACCGCAATTTGGATAAGCATCGTCCTCGTTAGTAGAGAGTAGCAGGTCCTTTACACGATCTAATCAAAGTTTTTTTTGTTTTCTTTAATGTCAGCTGGAAATTTAAAATATGCCATGATTTCCATGTCCTCCAAGTAAAATAATGCATTTTGGAATGGTATTCTAGTGTAAGGGACTTCATCCTAATCAGTGTTTCTAAATTATGAAGACTCATTTAACAGAGCAATGTCAGCATGCTACTTTAAAATGATCCAAATCACATGAAGGACAGAGCAATAACTTTGTCCATTATGATAATGGGCCCATGAAATTGTTCTTGCTCAATTTCCAACCAGCAAGGATTAGCATAATAACAATTTAAATAAAAAAAAATAAAACAAAGGGCTAATATTTCTGATCCCGCGGTTAACTAAATAAAGCTTATGGTTCTTTTAAAAATGTTTGCGATATGAATCATAAAAAAGAAGACAGCATCTGCTCAGAGATACCCATTTGATTACGTTGAATCTACGTCATAACATTCGAAATCTCCCCTACAACGAATGGCATTCATCAAAAAAAAGAATGAAAGAATTATATTTGAGAATTATAATGAGAAACGTGGGCATCTTTAATATCAACCTGAATAATTCTATACACGAAATCCTTAAGTCACACTAAGCTGCCTATGATTATAAAAATAAGTTAACAGCTGTGAAAAATACAACATTTAAGAATGTATTTTCAAAGGCTTTAAAATATAATCCCACGCAATCACTAGTTTATTTTTAATAAAATATGTACGTATGATAAGAGGAAATAGGTTTAATAAAATTGCGTATAGTTCCGATTTTTTGTCAAAAGCGTAAAAGGGCAAATATCATAGATTCTCAAAAAGATCAAACTGCTGAAGCCAGAGTAGTTAGAGCTACTGTGAGATCGAAAAGTCCTAGCAATTAATAAACGTTGTTAGAAACACGTTTTCTAAAATCAGGACAATGTTCACACAGTGTGGCAAGGCAAGTTCTTTAAAGTAAAAAGTATATGTGAAGCAGATTTGTTTGTCGCCCTTAATTTATTTCTTTTACACAAGAGGTCTAATCAAACAAAGAACTTCAATTAAATGCGGATTACAAATCACTACAAACAACAGCATCCGATGTGAGCAGTGAAACCACCGACCATTGAACTGAAGCCCAGAATGCTAACCATTTAGCTGCCAAATTAAGTGGTTTATACAACATTTAGAAGCCAGAATCAGAATAAGAGACTCTGGTATTAAAACACTATGTAATGTCTGAAAAGAAAACAACGGAATTATAAGTAATCGCATAGCTCAAACAGCGTCAATTCTCCTGCTTAAATTTTCATTTTGTTAGGACTTCATCCATAAAAAATTTAAAGCGGAGCCCTTTTTTCCAAGCCAACTATTCAAATTACATTAAAATATCTGTGCTTAAAAAGTTTTGAAATCAATGTTAGTAATTTGAGCAAATTAAATAATCAATTTTGTATTTAAAAAAAATATTGAAATATCTATGCATTTATATAATCTGTACTTTACAAACAATTCATAAACTTGCTTAAAACAAATTATTGGGTTGTTCGGAAAGTAATTTCGTTTATCGAACCTGGATCAGTTTTTTGCTAACAAAAACCAACCATTTTGAGAGTGTAGTTCATGGTACTTCCAAAAAGATGGCAAAAGTTATTGCACTAGAATTACCAATATACAATTCAATTAAATTTTCATTCGCTATACGTTTTTCATTTTTATAAAATAAAAAACGAAACAACTTTCCCAACAACCTAATAATCAAACTGCTTACAAATAATTCAATAAAATTGTTTGAGTATAATATGCATTAAGGAACAAAATTATTTAAAGCATATATGTTTACTACATAACAGTTTGTATGAACCATCATATTATAGGCTGGGGAAAAAGAAATCCATTTCTATTTCAGGAAATGACTTAGTCATACTATATCATAATGTATTGATCAAAAAATTTCAGATTTATGCTTGTTAGAAAGATGACATTTCACACTTTCCTTTACTGTTTTTTTTTTTTTTTTTTTTTTTTTTTTTTTGGTCTATTCAGTTACGAGTTACAGTGCATTTAAAATGGAAAAAGGTTTTAAGAATTTCGGTACATTTTGCAGAGGTTTGGATAAAGCCGAAAACGTGTGCCAGAAGGCTGAAATTGTGGGTACTTTAAATGGTCGCTATAATAGTCAATTATGTGTGGTTTCGGTTGCGTCTATTTCGTTTGATTACTTAGGTGTACCTCATACTGGCATGCCCATCACTAAAAATGTCGATCCAATCACGGAAACTCTCTAAGTTAACCGCAATATTATGAATATTAGCATTAGCCAGGAGATAAACATTGGCCATAATTCAGTTTTAAACCATTTACATAAAGATAATCCGAAACATGTTAAACAAAATCTTGATGTTTACATAAAAGCAGCGAATTTCTTTTCGCATAATCTAATATTTAACATTTTTTTAAAAGGGGATGTTTAACACGTCTATTATAAAATCTAAATAAATAAAAGTGTTACTGTTTCGAAATTACTTGCATAAAAGAATTGATAACAGCGGATTGAAAGGGAGTGTTACTTACATCACAATGCCGATATCCAGCTAATATCTTTATATTTTATTTTCTTTCTCGCGCGTGATGATTTGATAATGATGCTTGTAATTTATTTAAACCACATTTAACACTAATTTCAACTTCATGTAAAGTTGCTTATGCAGCAATGATTAATTTAAACGATGAAACATTCCCTTCCGGAACTTATCTCGTTTCAAGAAAGAAGCAAGTAGTTGTTATTACTTCCTTTAAAAAAATTCTCTTTTTAAATTTTTTTTCTTATTTTTAAAATCATTTACGAGTTGCCGCTGGGAGTAGGTTTCGTACAGAACGGTCACATTTTTGCTAGTGAGAATTAATAGGATGGGGATTAGAGTTTAAAATGGATTCTGAAACCATACGAACATCCACGGCTGAAGTCAGACTTGAACCCACGAACTATTAAACAAAAAGTCAAAGAGTAAGCTTTCAAACTGCTAATTTGTCAATAAGTTTAATGAATTTGTTTCTCATTTTGGTAAAAGTTTGCAATCGGGTACCCCTTGATTCTTCGGTGATTTTTTTCGGTGCGAAGATGGATGATAAGATGCGACTAGCAAGATGGTCGTTACACAAATACAGGGTTACCAGAAATTAAAGTTTATCGCCAAATGTATAGCCAAACCAAGAAATTCTACACTGAAACATTTTTATCATATTTAAAATGTGAGTATTATATTTGATGTTTTTTGCTGCAGTTTGTTGTGTAATAAATACCGAAACACAATATGGCTGATATTATTTGGAAATACATTTATAGTAACTCAGTTCATTAAATGCTGAAGGTGATCCCAAATTCAAAAGATTTTTTCGAAACACACGAAGTGGTTTTACAATCAGCCGATGACATCATAAGTGTTCTTAAATGGAAAATTAAATTTGAAAAAAAATAATCATGTTTATTTTAAAAATCGTCTGACGATATTTACAAAAAATAAATATCAAGAACCCAATTAAAAAATGCGAAGAGTTTCGGAAAAATAATTATGATGTTTAAATTTTAATAGGATAGTATCTCTTAAAAGTAACTCAAATTACAGCTCTTTAACTTGGAAGATTATAACAGTAGATTTTTTTTTATTATAGATGCACCAAAGGTTTCTTTGTATTACTTTCGCTTGATTATATTGATCACTAGATAAGACAAATAGGAAGTAGAAATTCAATCTTTTTTGATTTTGTAAATTCATATAGCAAGTTATATTTTTACATCATTATCCTAACGTTTGTAATCGTGAACTTTAAACATCAAGGAGATCCAATGAAACAAAAATATAATCTCAAACAACAAAGTTTGGCATTATAAGTAAGACGATAATGAGTTTATAAAAGAATATTATCAGATTTCAAATCCCGGCTTAACCCAAGTTCCGTCGTGTTCGCTAAAGGCAACATGGGCACGTTAAAACTAGGCATTATCGCAATGTTATCCAAGTGAAATGATACCTCTGGCATGGTAGGTCAGTTACTATCTAGGGCTCTTTTGCATGGTCCCTGCTTTAAAATCACGAAGACTCTATACGACTGCTTCTATCTAACTGATGCAGTTTGTCCAATTTTGGACCTTGCGCCATAAATCCCAACCAACAACCAATCTATCTAACTGATAAAGCCCAACTTATGGCTAAGTACAGGGAAGCATGCTGGTGCAACAACAATGGCTGAGATTAAACTCATGACCTTTCGCTCAGAAGAGCGGTGTTTTATTGCTAGGACACGATGAGCCCTGAATGAAAAACTTTGACACCTCGCAATGAACATACAGTTGAGTTGCAAAAGGCAGTTGTAAGCGCATTTTAGAATATACTGAGTAAATTAACTTACAGTAAAACTTTTCAAAGATCATGGGTTGAATTCCCGAGTTTCCAGTGAGAAATCTCCCAAGCACCCACCGCAACACACGTGCACACAGAAGACAAAAACGTAAAAACCATCTAACATTGTTCAACAATGAATGGGATTGAACCGGGAACCTTATGCTTCGAAAAGTAAGCCCCAACATCATGTAAATTAAATTTGTTCTGTAAAAGAAAATAGCAAAGGAATCCAATTAAATTTTATATTTAATCACTTTGAAAGCATTGAAAAATAAGATAATTAACCGACCTACTACATTAAAATATCGAAGTGTTTAAAAATATTCATTACTTTAACATTTTAATGCTTATATATATATATATATATATATATATATATATATATATATATACATACAGAGAGAGAGAGGGGGTATTAACACATTTTTAGAATAATTTCGATAAAGGATTAAAAAAAAGTAAATATATTAGAATAAAAATTTTTGGCAACAAGTAATTATTTGAAATGAAAAATATCTCTCGTCGGCTACATTTTAATTTATTATTCTTTCAAAATGTCGCATGTAAACAAGCTGTGAATTGCAGGATATATTTTTGTTCTTTCAGAAGAGAAATTTTCTTATTCCAGAATTCATAAACATTGTGAAATGCATGGCACTAAAATTTCTAAGTGCAAAATAAGCAACATTATTATTCGGACAGATAAAAACCGTCAATCTTTATTTCCACATGGAAAAAAGACTCCAAACGAAAATCCAAATTAGGTACGTACTGTTTCAAATGTTTCTTAAGTAAAATCGCTGGTAACAAGAGTAAATCCGCCAACACAGAAATCAATTACAAAGTCTTTCGATTCATCTGTAGTAACAATAAATAAAATAATAAATCAAGATTTACAACTTAAAATAGGTAAGAAACATAATGTTCACCCGCTTTTGCCGAGGCATGTTGCCCAATGCAAAACATTTTGTAGAATCCTGTATGAAGACCATTTAGCAAGAGATAAATGGAAATATATTGTGACCCTCAATGAAGCATAGGTTTACCTAAATGACTGCAACAAAAAAAGTCTATTTACCCAAGAATATGAGGAGAAAAAATGTACAAACCTGGTTCCGTCAATGTAAAGAAAGTTTCAGTAAGGAGTTCATTATGATTGTTGCAGGTTTCTCCTACAATGGGAAATTATAAATAAGAAGAGTGGAAAAAATGTTAAAACCAACTCATCATATTATCAGGAAAAAGTTTTATGTCCAATATTTACAGAAGAAATTACACTTCTTTATCCCCATGACTTTCAAAGAGTGACACTTCATTATGACAAAGCTACAAGTCATACTTTGAAAACTACCACTTCATTCCTTGAATAAATGAAGACTAATACTGGTATTGCATATATACCTTGTCAACATATTTCTGCGAAATTTCCGGGAGTTTTACCTATGGATTATTGTGTCTTTGGTCTATTAAAAAGAGCTCTTTCTAAATACAAACCCATCATGATAGACGGACTCTGGAAAGTAGTGGAAGAGAAATAGGAAACATTATCCCTGGAAATTTTACGAAAAGTTCTTCTAAATGGATTGAAATCACAATGCAGACTTATAGTCCAGAAAAAAGGCTATCAGATCAATCATTTAAAAAAATAGTCCTTAGAATTTAAACATTAATTGAACGGCCCCGAAATCGTATATATATATATATATATATATATATATATATATATATATATATATATATATATATATATATATATATATATATATATATGTTGTATACTCCAGAGAGTGAAGCGCCATCGCTACTGCCCACTTGAGAGCCACTCCTCTATCAACACTTTGCGCGGGTAGATGGATCAGCCAGGACGTAGTAAAAACGCTCCTGTAATCTTATCTTTTGTATTATTAAATGTCTTAGTTAGTTAACTTGAAGTCCTTATTCAACAAACCCCTACACATCCCCACTACAATATGGGGGCTCCCAGCGGTCTTTGTCTTCATAGCTATTTTTAAACTTGAAATCATAGAGAAAGTCGATTGATATAATGGCGCACATATAGCGTTGGTCAACATCCTCACTATCGCATCTGAAAAGAACCAATAAAACCGCTCCGAGGATCAATTCCACCGATCCAGCAGCTCAGAGCCAATATTACCGCTCCAGAAAACAGAAATTCATTGCCTCATCGAAAAAGAGCCAATACCACCGCTCTGGGGATCAATTCAACCGTCCCTCCAGTCAAGAGCCAATAACACCGCTTCAACAAGAGCTAATAAAACCGCTCAGAGCACCAATCTCACCATCCCACCAGCAAGGAGTCAATAATACCACTCTAAATGACCAAATTCATCGCTTCAGTGGAAACAAACCCACTTACCACCGCTTCGAGAACAATCCCACCATCATTGAGCCAACAATTTCAAACAGGCATCGCACATCCTCAAACCAGGTAGGATCAAACCTTTTTTATTAAGCATGTACCGAAACACAAAAAAAGAAGATATAATTAACACTGCCACAGAACTAGGTATAACTGTACCTGATACTGCTACAATTATTTGCTTAAAAGAATTAATTGATAAAACAGATACATTCAAAAATGAACCTGACTTCATCAAAGATATGAGTTCGGTAATTGTCAAAGTAAGAAAAGAAGTCGAACAGTCAACAAAAGAAAAAAATAAACTGATACAAATAGGAAAAGAAATGGAGCTAGCAACAATTAACTGCGGCATAAATCATCAACACCCCTATTCCAGGTGCACAGCAATCGAAACAAATCTCGAAAGTCTCATTAAATCTGTTAAAACACTTAGTATGCTCGTCCCGAGCAAACCCGAAAATTTCAATTTATTCTTTTATTCCCTCGAACATGCTTTCAAAACTAAAAATGTTCCACAAGAATTAAAATCGGAGATATTAATTAATATTATCGGTTAAAAAGCCAACAGAATATTACTTTACATCTCAGAAAATAAATTTCAAGATTACGAAATAGTTAAAAATATAATTTTTAACTATTTCGTAATCTTGAAATTTATTAATATAATACGTGAATTTCAACCAACCCCCCAAGAATGCTTAATATATTTCCGTAGAGCTCAACTCCTAGTAAATGAATCTCGTGTGCAATTCTCGTCACGATTAACTAGCGCTTTCGAATATTATTGTAAACTTCGTAATGTTGCTGATTTTAAAACTTTATGCAAATTAATGACAGCGGACAAATTATTTTCCACCCTTGATCGTGAAACGTAACAACATGTTTCGATATGTCAAAGCGAAAACTGGTTCAAACCAACTGAATTAGCAAAAGAATGCGATACATATTTTGTTTCGAAAAAAAAATAATTTCCTGAAACCCGCCAACCGCCGTTTGAGAACAAACAAAAAACAATTCATTTCAAATCTGCACTCGCTATTCACGCCACAGAAATTTCATGAACCACTCGCGAAATACCGCAATAAACATCTCATGTGGAGGATATCACCACAGAAACGAAACTACCTCAAACCTTCGATATAGTGTTCATTCAAATAACCCCAGTTGCAAAGTAGAAGGTAACTCATTCACACTGAATCGATAAACGAATTACACTATAAAAATATTTTTTTGTTAATGGTAAAATCTTAAAAACACTTAATAGATTCTGTAGCGAACATTGTTTGTATTAAATCCCACCTTATTTCATTGAACACTAATTATTAGGGTACTGTGCAGTTCACATGCGCTTTTAACAGCGAAGTTCAAGCGCAACTAGCAAAAATAAAATTAGCCCTTCCGAATTTTCGAGATAATCCGATAACGGTAACAGCATCCGTGTACCTGTTACAATGATAAAATCTTTACTATGATTTAATAATACTCCCTAATATTTTTGACGATTTAGAAAATGCAAAGAAAGAGTATATCAGAATCGAAGGAGAAAATTCAACAAAAATGAATTAGAAAATAGCTTTTTCCCACATAGTGCGCCTCGCCACTCGCGGCTAGATTCTAAAAAAAGATCCAGTGAGAGTGTTACTCAACAGGTCGAAGGTCAGCGCATTCGAACTAATAAGAGCATCCCTCCTAAGAAAACCACACGAATGTTAGAGGGATGTCAAGTGAAAACATCTGCTCATTATTTAGTCTCCGTTCGCGAAGGCGACCCTAAATCAGGGCTAGGGAAAGAGACCTACCTCAGATAAAAAAAAATTTTATTTTTTAACCTAATAATTAGCAAATCGGTCGGGGACGACCACATCAGGATGGACGAGTGTTGTATACTCCAGAGAGTGCAGCGCCACCGTTACTGCCCACTTAAGAGCCACTCATTTACCCACACATTGCGCGGGGAGATGGATCGGCCAGGACGCAGTAAAAGCGCTCCTGTATGTTCTTATTCAACAAACCCCTAGACATCCCCACTACAACATATATATATATGTATATGGATGATACCTGGGAAATGAAATACCCTTGGCGGACCAAAACTAGTATGCAGTGTTTGTCTCAGAGTGAGCGGCTTCTACAGCATCTATCTGTTCTCCATATTAGGAACGGCTGGCTTTTGGGGTCAAAGTCATACTTCAACCTCCGGAGCCCCAGACCTTCCGGTCCTAAAAAATGCTCACTTACTCTTTAGATATTTTTGGTTTTTAGGTTGTTCGGAAAGTAATTTCGTTTTTCATGAAAAAGAAAAATGTATTGCGAATAAATATCGTATTGCATTGCATATTGCCCATTCTAGTCCAATAGCTTTTAACCATCTTACTGGTAGTAGCACGATCTCACACTCATATTGTAAGTTTATAAGTTTGTTTTTACTAGCAAAAAGCTGATCCAGGTGAGAAAAACGAAATTACTTTCCGAACAACACAAAATATATATAGATAGATAGAGAGATATCACTTTCTAATTTTGGTTATTATAATTTATTAGTCAACGAAATTTATATATTTTGATATAATTTTTTTACATTTGCGTTTATTAATGTTAATGTAATTTTAGGTTTGCTCAACACATTTAATGTATCCAAAAGCAGCTGAGGAAATATCAAGTGGTATTCAAAGTTAGTTGGTTCGTCGCTTAATAATTATTTGAGCTTTTTGCACACAAAAATTAATTCGACTCGTTCCCGCTGTTTAAAGTATTGAGAAACCTACTACAACATTTACAATGTGACACGTAAACCTCTAAAAACAGCTTCATTCCGGCATGAGAATCGAACCCAGACTGTTGAATTGAAGGATATATTGCAAATTATTCGGCTTCTTTGGCGGAATCTGAATTCTTGAGAATATTCATTGCCAAGTAGATATCGAACCATTTAACTGAAAGTCTGAGCACAAATTAGACAGCTACCAGTACGACAGTTCCTCTCTAAAATGCAGTTTAAAAAAAAAATACTTTAGATATAAATATATTACATAAATATATTAAAACTATAAAAATAGCCAACATGTTTTTTTCAAAAATATTTGCTAAATATGTGTGAATAAATTAAAATCATCAATTATCAACAGTTTAATCTTTATTAAGTCTTTATTGAACATCTTTAAAAAAATTCTTAATCAATCTTGAAACGGCGTAAAAGAAAAACAAATTACATGCAAATAAATAATAATAAAATAACATTAAGCACTTAAGATTCTCTTGAGTGGAACTGTTACATAATAGTTATATAACATGACGTATTTATTTTTGTTTATTATATTTTAAATTGATATACAATCATTGGAAAGTTTATTTTTAAAATGTTAGTCCTTCAAAAGTAACATTTTTTATTCGTAAATTTTGAAATAGTAATAAACCTAATCAAGTTTATGACTTGCGATCGATTGACGCATGAAAAACAAAATACATCAAAATATTTTACAAAAACAAATTCATAGTTTATCTTACTAGACACTTCATACGCTGAAAACATGGGAGCAGGGAATTCATAACGCATCTTACTCGTGACACTAGGTCACATTTTAAAAATGATATCAAGGTCGAGCAATTCATGATCTTGAGCCTTATTGAGCACATCTTCAACGGAAGTTCATTGATATTTTTAATTTCCGGCATTATTTCATTGAAATGATGAAATGGATAGATTTAGTTGCTTCAAATTAAGTGCTCCGAAAAATCAATTTATTAATATTCTAGAGCAGTCATTAATTGTAATTTGCAAGATAATCGTTCTCGTTAAATATGTTTCGTGTCTATAAAAAGTAAAAAAAAAAATCAGGAAATATGACGAACAATTTAATTACGATTAAATTAATATTTAATAGTAATACTGCTTCAAAAAATAACTTCCATCAGCTTATAAATAAAACATAAAAAATCTTAAACTCCATCCTCACGTGTAAAACCATAGAAAAGGAAAATATGTAGAATATAGCTTTTCTTAATCTTAAATTTTAAAATAAAGTTCAGGTATAATTTTTATTTATTTCACCTCAAACAGATTTTTTTTCTCAAAAGTTGGGCCTTCAGAAAGGATAAAAAATCGATCCTTTCATAGATCTGTGTGTGTGAGAGAGTATATGAGAAACAGAGAGAGTGAGTAAGTATTAATCTAAGAAATACTCTGCAAATTAAATAAGTTATAATGAAATTGTTAAAATAATCTTAATTAATATTATTCACCTTCATTTTAAAATTAATATTATTTACCTTCATTGTTAAAATTACATACTACAAGCATTTTTACCTGAGGTAGGTTTAGTTTATTTGTCTTTCGAAAGATATTTTCGTACACGTGGATCTCATACGTTTCTAAAATTGATTCCAAGCGATTACAACTATTTATTAACAAAGGTAAGTGGGAATTCCATAAACTTGACCAAAATAAGAATCCAACTGACGTCCTGTTGGTTTGAAGGTCTAGGCACTAATCATTTATCAACAATCTGATGAACTCACATTGCCAATGTATAACCTTGGCTTATTCCATTAAGTTGCAAGCATATTTTAACGAGGAATTTTTTTCTCCAGATATGGATTTTTGCTTCAACAAGTTACGAAGTTGCAGGCCGTGCAAGTAAAAGTTGCAATGACATTTTGCCATTACAAAAGAAATGATAACTCTATTATTTAAAAGCAAACTTATCACTACCTATAAAGAAACCCAATCTTTTTTTATTTACAAACTATAAAAAGGTAATTAAAAGTGCATTCGTATGACAAAAAGTACGAACACTTCATGTATATTCCCTTCACACTTCTACTACAACCTGTGAGAACCTAACCACTGTACACGTCCAAATTTTCTACATCAAATAATCGAAAAACTTATCACGTGATAACACTCACTGTGTTATCTGTTAATGGCAATGCTCTCAGAGTTGTATTCTGGATAATCGTCGCTTTTATATCTGCTTCCTGTTCCGCTGTTCAAAAAATATTTTTCATTTTCTTTGATAATATAACATACGAGAGAGTTCTTTGCTTATTCTTCATTTTATAGATATCAGTTCATTATAAATGAATTATTAGCATTCTGCTTAAGCAAATTGTATACTCAGCAAAGAAACTCAGATTAACAAGGAAGATCCATGAAAATTTAAATAATTATTTTACATTTTCAATGATTAGTAATAAATTTATAATGAATGAACTTTCATTATTCAACTACAATGAACTTTCAATCATTATTAATGAATATATCACCCAAGAAATATGTGAAACTTTGTAAATGTTCATCTATCGGGTTCATCATGATCTAGAAGGGATGAACAGGATATTCTTTGTGTAAAGTTACGGTTTGATTCCAGTCACTATCGAACAACAAAAAAATGACTTTTTGCAAACTCATCTCTCAGGGTAGCTGATTGGGATTTTACATGGTCGCCTTGAATGTGGTCCACTATTTTTAAAAGTTTCACTGGAAAGGACTAATACTTTTTGGATATTAAAAAAAAACTTACTAAAATCTTCAGGTATTAAGCTAACCAATAGGTAATGTCAAACACTAGGGCTTACTGTGAATTAAAAAGAAATTCTTGTGAGGTAAAAGTCATTCGTTCGATCCCACATGAACAGCACAAGATGGATGTTGTGCTTCTGCATTAATTATATTCATGGTTAGTCGGGATGATTGAAATTTTTACGTTTTCTCCCTTGCTTTATATTTAAACAGAATACATTATCTTCAACAAGTCTTCTTAAAACACTTTCGGTGAAAAATGTACGAATGCATTACAATGGATTTCAACAAAACACCCGTACTAGAATCGATTGGCTTGCCTTGTCGATTAACGACCATTTTTGGAACACGAAAACTAATTAGGTCACGAGTTAGTAATTATGTTGATTCCAAACATTTACAAAAATAACATGCCCAAAGTGTTCATCAAACCCTCAAACTGCTGAATTGAAGATCACCCGCACACACAGAATGCTGATCACTCAGCAACTAACTAGACCATACCCAAGATTGAAACTAACCCCATAAATAATTAAATTAAAATCTCTTTTTCTAATAATTCAGCGACTAATTCGGTGTGGGGTTTTTAATTCATCTCTCTCATGCGTCGATATTGTTATATTGCAACCAATATCAACATTTCTTGCGTCCAATAGCTTTAAGTTTTCGCTTTAAGAACGGAGAATGAGAATCGAAAAAAGGCGCGCAGTAAACGCTCGTTTTCACGAAGTTGCAGGGATGATCAAAATGCTTCTTAGAATGGAAAGTTCATAAAAACAGAAAAAATAAATGTCCGATTTTTTTTTCCTACACTAAACTACTCTCGTTATAAATAAAATACCATTAGAAAAAATTTATTTAATATGCTTTACATAAGAAACGCGTTTAAAATGTAATATTTCTATTTAAAAACAATTGTTACTTTATCTTGCATGATTTTTCCTCAATAAAATCAATTTCATTTCAAAACTACATTTTTAAAAACATATTTTTCCACTTTTTTTTATTTTACTGTTTTTCTCAAAAAAAAAATTGCTTAATTTCTTAGCCATCGATCTGCTTGTTTTGCATACAATTGACAACCCTATGTTTGAAACGAAATTTGGAATGCAATGAGTTTCTTCGTCGAAATTCATGCATAAGTAATTTATCATCTTCAAATCGTCTATATACATCGTATGTTTTCGTCTCCAGTTATGGTGGTTACTTTAATAAAACCTGCATGTCAAAATGAATAAGATATCGATTCTTATGCAAATTATTTCCAATATAAACTAACAAGTGCCTGTAAATGTCAATTTCATGGGGCGATTCTAATGCAATGAAACATTAAACTCGACGATATTTGTGCATTTGAAGCAACTGATTATACCACAGCGGGTGCTCCACAAAAAAAATTTTCTGGTCCCCAGAAAATTGTGGAAATATACTTATTCATCTCGTTAAATTATGGTGAAACATAGTTTAATTCATAATAATGCAAAAAAGATTTATATAAAAACGCTGCTTCATGTAATAACGCCACTAAATAAGCGATATTGCTGAAGTCGCACTGATTTAGCTACGTTTTCCCTTCTCATTTCACGCTCTTCTAATGATTCATTCTACTGTATTGCGCATATGTATATCAATTCAAGCGCTTAATGGTTGGCATACGAACGTATATTGAGTTCAATATAAAATATATTCACAATATATTATTTAGTTTATCAGAGGGTTTTTTTTTTTTTTTTTTTTTTGGTAAATTGCTGTTTTATTAGGCGGGTATAATCTTAAAGCTTAACCATGTACATATTTTCTCTTATTTGATATTTATTGGGATAATATTTATAATTTCATTGGGATTTTACGACATTTATTATAATATTATTTCAAATAAGCAGAAACATCCATGACACTAGGAATATCTAATGCTAAAAGTTTCACATACTTAAACCACTTTTTTATTTGTTTTGCCTATACAGTTTTTGTTTATCTTTTTATGGTTTATTAATAAGGCTTTCATAATTTGGTTACAATTAATAGTTTCATTTTCTTAACTAGGTACATTTTATGTGTTCTTTGATCACAATTTTTTTATAAATATATTTAATACCTAAAAATTCCTATTAGTGATTTACGGGAAATATGAATTACTTGTCTGTGAAGTAACTAAGTTTGGTTAACGCTGAATTATACAGATGCATAGGCTGAGATAGATTACGCGGGAAACCTTTTTAGGATTTGAAAAAAAAATTGTTCTGTTTGGCATTAGATATTTTTGCAGTTATTCATGTATAAAAGATTCAATAGGTTATTTTCGTAAAATGAGGATACTGTCTAGAAGTTATAATTAAGACTTACATAAATTATTAATATTCATTTGTAATTATATCAATAATTAAAAATTATAAAAAAGAAGCAATAAAAATCTTTAATAATGCTGATAAATTAATAGTCAACAAAAAGAAAAATTAACTTAAACTACTGATATATTCCAATATGTCATGAGTTGTCACATTGTATAAAGACCAGAAGATAATTCTGGCTCAAAAATAGATACTGCCATTCAGATATTTTGAAATCGTGTTACAGAATAGTAAATTTATTACAATAGATTTCTGATTAATTTTTATTACTATGCGATTTTTATTTTTAAATATATATAGGAAATATTTTTTCCCATTTCTAATAGGAACGGTATTTGTAAAGGAAAACTTTCATGAGTTGGCAAAATTTTTTGAAAAACAATTAAATCTCTGCGAAATAAATTCGATAATCATTAGAAGTATATACATACATTCGGTTATTACATGAATCATATAACTCGAGAAAAATACTGTCAACATTTATAATGACATTACTTGAGAAATTTGATGACTTAGTATAAAGAAAATAAGTTATTTTTTCTTTACGTTTATTTTTTCTAATTGAAATCTTCGACATTCAATGAAAGGCTTCTACAATGTCAACTTTCAGATATATTTTTTTTTGTTATAATTCGTTTTAATGAGTGATAGTCATTAAAAGGAATGTTTTGTATATGTTTGAAACATTTCTTCCGCTTTCATTCAACTCTAATTTGCACTAATGACAAGTTTATTGTACTCAAGGACACGTATAAGAAACATTCTCCAATTCTTTAGGGGACCGTTTAAAAATTTTACATAAGCGTCGTCAAGGAACTTCCATACACCTTTTTTTGCTGAAGTGAAAAGAATTTGTGGTTTGTTAAATTCAAGTAAAGACGATAGGTTTGATTTGCTTATTTCTCAACATTATTAATAGTCACACACGACAGCTGCTAATTAGGTCAGGATCTACAGTTTAAAGCCAACCCCGAATCACCACAAACATCTGATCCCGAAGTAAAAACTAAATCCACAAATTATTAAAACTAAAAGCCTGATCGCTAACTAATAGCAATCTAATCAATATATACAGAGTGGGCAGCCTTTTCCGGGCCACTAGCGATTTTAATTTTTTATTTATAAATGTTATTATTAATTTTTTATTTAAATTATAACTGTCAATCATGATTGACGGTTAAATAAATATTTGGGATTATACAGATCATAAAAATTAGCATCGGGGTTTACTGCAAGATATCTTTCCAAATGACCGGTCGATCGCAATCCCTTTAATGCCCACGTCTGGTCTATAAAAGCATTTGTTGACCATGTAGAGATAGGAAAAACATAATTCAGACTAGCATCTTTTTTAAGAAAAAACATATATACTCTTTTCTCTTTTAAATCACTCAACTAAATTAAATCTGCTTTCTACAAGTGGTATCATGCAATTCTTAAACAAAAAAATCACAAATTAACATCAAAATAGAAAATTAAGATACAACGTATATGATAATTATATAGTTGGCAGTAAATTACAAAATATTGATATGTTGGTTACAGTAACAATATGATTAAAAATATATAGAACCGAAATAAGCAGATATTTTTCGGTTCACTTCCGATTTTCGTTCCGACCAAAATACAAGTTCTTTTCGGTTTTCGATTCGAAG
Organism: Latrodectus elegans; assembly: GCA_030067965.1. Lineage (NCBI taxonomy): Eukaryota > Metazoa > Arthropoda > Arachnida > Araneae > Theridiidae > Latrodectus > Latrodectus elegans. Next base: position 43,748,337 of record CM057812.1, read on the forward strand.
CTCTGATTGCTAACACCACTAAACTAAGGTGATATCTGATCAATTTAAAACAAACGGAAAGAAAACTTATGAAATAACCAGTCTATCATACAAAATCTAGAAACGACTTTTCTTTTAAAGACATCTTTTATATGCAGGAAATATCATGATATGAATTGATCTGGTGAGAAATGACCCCTTTACTGTATCTCTTTTATTACATCTATCAACTTAAAAAAAATGCATTTTTCCATAAAAAAAAACTTTTATATACACTAACCGACATAGAAAATGCAACACCAAGAAGGAGTACCCAGAAAATTATGCAAATTTCAGGATAAAGCACCTTACCGAGTTATGCAAATAATGTGAAATGCGCAGCTCTACAGCGCAAGTTGGATAAAATATAAATTGAGGAATCGGCAGAGTGAACAATATTCGTGCTGTTATTGTTTCTGGGAAAATAATCGTTGAAAGATTGTTCTTGTTACAAAAGACGCCTTTATTTGCTGAGAATGCCAGGCCATTGTCGATGGAGTCGGTTCCAGTTTACAGACGAGTTTACGAGGATCATGCAGACCGGACTCAAAAGGGCAGGTTTGTCCTTGCTGCAAACTGAACTGACAGATACCTAAAGGCGTCCACAGTGTACCGGCTGTGAGGAAGATGATTGGAACAAGGAACTGTGGAACGTTTGCTCGCATCAACCAACATGTCCTGCAAGGTGTCCAGTTGCTTTCTTGGCCACCATGCTTACCAGATTTCTTCCCTATCGAACACGTTTACGATATGATTGGATACCATTTGCAGACAATGCCACTACCTCCTTCAGAAGATGCATTTTGGCAAACGATTGATAGGGAATTCCTCAGGATGCCATCAGTACTCACATTGACTCTGTGCCTAGATATGTTGCTTCATGTATCGCCGTCCACTTTGGTCCTACAAACTATTGACCCGACCCGACTCTCGTTCTGTATAAATCGTATCATTTTGAAACACAGATCATTTGATGTCCTTTGCTGTTTCTCTCTGATTGCCAAGTTTCGTCACTTTCTAGCAAATTTTTCATGGTGTAGCATTTTCTTTTAAAATAATCGTTGAAAGTTTGTTCTGGTCGCGAAGGACGCATGTAATTGCAGAGAATACTTAGCCATCGTCTACGGAGTCAGTTCCAGCAAACAGACGAGTTTACGAGAGGCTTAGTGATCAGACTGAGAAGGACAGGTTGGTCCTTACGGCAAATCGAAGCTGACAGACACCTGGACGCATCCACATTGCTAAGACTGTGGCGAAGATAATTGGAACAAGGAACTGTGGAACATTTACGGGTCCAGATGCAGCCAGAATGACGCGTGGATCAACGCGTCAAATGGAAGATCGATCCGCAAAACACGTCCATTGAAAATCTACAACATGTGCAAGACACCCTGAATGTTCTCATATCGAGCAGAACCATTTGCCGTCGATTGGTTGCAAGTGGTTTGAGTTCATGGCGTGTGTTATGAAAACTGGCATTAACCCCACAGCATAGAGGCCAACAGCTGGAATGGTGCCGGATTAGAGCGATGTTGACGACGGAGTGATACAGAATTATCTTTTCAGATGAGTCACGATTCTGTTTCTTCAGTGATGGTCACTTCATATGAATGTGGCGTTGACATGGAGACAAGTCCAATCTTGCAATAATTCGAGGATGCCCCACTGCGTGCTTTTCATGATTTGGGATGCTATAGCGTATGATTCCATGTCAACTCTAGTTCCTATTCATGGCACTATGAGCCAATGTTGTGCTGCGGTCGGTGATACTCCCCTATCTTCAGGGTGTGCCCAGTACTCTTTATCAGAACCATAGTTCCCGATCCCACATTGTTTCCATCAGCCAACATACGCTGTAAGTGTATAGCTACTTCCCTGGCCACCCTGCTTTCCAGATCTCTTACCAATCGAACTGGTTTGGATATGATTGGACGTCATTTACAGAACCTCCCACTGCTTCCTGCAGATGGCGTACTTTGGAAAATAGTTGACCGGGAATGGAAAGCCATTCCTCAGTCGCCATCCGATTCTCAGTGCTTAGACGTGTTACTTCAGGTATCGCAGTCCATGGTGGTGCTATAGCCTACTGACCTGACCCTGTTCTCGCTCTGTATTATGCATGTTACTTATTGTTCGTTGCCGTCTCTTTGTTTGCTGAATTTCATCACTTTGTAACAACTCTTAGGTATTGCGTTTTCCAGGCAGTGTATGAACTGAACAATTATTGTTGCAAATTTTATTAGATTTGTTAGTGGAAATTGAATAAAATCACAACATGTTCATTAAATGCATCATAAATATCAAAATTTCCTATTTTTTCCAAACTATGTTTATAATCTCAATTAGTTTACCAAAACTTGTAAGCTTCAAGAGAACTTATGCTTTGAATGGGAAACGAGTACTTAGATTTTGGGGAAACATTAGGAGGTAAAAAAATGGTGTTTACTATTTTTAAAGATATTTGGTATTTATTCAAGTTTTATTAAAAGCACATATTAGTGCCATGAAAATTAATCTCAAAGTAGATCAGGTAAAAACAAATCAAAGAAACTGGAAAATTCCCTGTAGTCAAGAAACTATGAATCTTTGAAGTCTGGACTCCAACATCCGCGTGTACGATCAACAGCGTTATAGGAAAACCGAAAACAGGTTAGTTTCGGACTGCTAAAAAGATGTCGTTATTTGGAAAACAGTTATGTTTGCCGAATATCGAAAGAAAGATGATTCAATGCCGTATGTTTTTTCTCCATTTTCAGCAATAATGGATAAAGGACAATTGGAAAGGAAGGAAGAAACTCTCTTCCATTTTTGAAGCTGGATGCGTTTCTGAATGGTGCGCAAAAAGGAATAACCAACTTTAAGGCGAGTTAAAACCAGTGATAGTTATGGTTTAATATGAAACCATCATTATAATTAAAATGTGATACATTGTAGCTTATGTTTTAAATTAACTAGAGACCAACTGGTTGGTTTGTCGTTCAACGGTCATTTTTTTGCACACGGAAGCTAATACGACTGGAACCTATTGTTTAAAGTGGATTTTGCAACCACAGATCTTACCCCCAAGGTGAAACTGAACCCACGAACTGTTGAACCGAAGGCCAGCGTGCTAATCGTTCGGCTACCAGCTTGGTCCATAGACACGGCTGATAAATATAAGTAATATATAGGGACTCACATACATACATACATAACAGAGGAGTCCCGAACAGTACCTTAAGGTTAACTGGTTTGGAACACTCACCTGTCGACAATCACCTCGTAACTTTGACTCCAAGGTCAAGTGGCAAGGTCACGCCCGAGCTGGCACTCTCCTCTCCAAATCAACGCCAGATCAGTGGAAATGTATCATCGGTGGCCTAGTTCATTAGGCTCCCATTCTCATTATCAGAAGGTAGTTAGCTTGAATTCCGGCTTAACCAAAGATCGGACGCGTTCTCTAAAGGCAGCTAAGGCGCGTTAAATAGGTTGTAGTCTCAATGTCCTCCAAGTGAAATGATTGGATGGCAAGTCAATTGCTAGGAGTCTTCTGTTTACTCCCTGATTCAAAACCACGAAGACTCCGCCAAACTACTTCTATATAACTGGTAGAAACCAACTCAAAGCAAGGTAAGGGGAAGTCAGCTGGTACAATTACAGCAACACCAGTGGTAGACAATTACAGCAACACCTCTTAGGGTTTCAGATTAACGTGGACACGTGCCTAATCCACAGAGCTCCTATAACTAAGTGAGGGTGAATGTGATGACCCTCCCAATGGGTGTCCGAGACAAGACATACCTCACTTTTCAAATCTTACGAGAAGCACCTCAGCCTCTGGGCCTCCATGTGATCAGAGATAATGAAGATTTTATTAGTACGATATTTAATATATAGGTATATATGAATATCGTTACTTTGTTTTCGGACATAAAATGAAACCAATAAAAAATTAATAATGATGAAAAATTAAAGAATTAAAAATTTTTTATTCGATTTGTAAATACATTTCAGAAAAATTTTTGGTTTAATTGACAGTAAAATATTGAGAAAGTTTTCTATTTCTTATTATGAAAATATTTGACACATTGCTTTAAAACTAAAATTCTTTTAATTTCTTCAAAAAAAAAAGTAAATGAAATCACTTTTAAATTCGAGCTTATTCTAAATTTTTTACGAGGAAGTCAAATTTATTTTTAAAATGAATCGGTCATTTTTCCAGAATAAAATGTTTATTCTTCAGCAAAATTTTCCTCTTAATGCGAAAGTTGATGTTGCATCAGCATGCTTCCTAGAACTAACTTAGTCTCTAACAGTTAGATTAGTCATGTCGCCGCATCCGGCCTCCGGGCCGTATCAGTAAAGCCCGCAATCGCTATGCGTCACAGGAAGAAGAATCAGCTTTTTCAGAGCATTTAGCCTTCACTCGATTCCTCTACGGAAGTTTTAAAATGCGCGCACTACATTTATAAGCAATTGCAAAGGCAGCGAGAGAGATAGACACTAACGCCATCTCTTAGCAACGAGCGGAAATACCCTATTACTTTTGTTGAAAACAATAGCCTCTTCCCACGTGTTTCCATTCTAGACTAGAATCTCCCTTATCGATATAAAACGAGTGCGTCGGCGTGACGAGCTCTAATGTGTGAATACATTAACGTGACCAAAGCCTTTGACAGGGTTTCGTACCAAGACCTTGAATATAAATTATTGCATCTTGGGATAGCTCACAATATTGTATACATCATCAATAGTTTCCTATCTCACCTAAAATTTCATATTAAATTAAATAACAGCATTTCTTCAACTAGATCAATAAATGCAGGAATACCACAGGGAAGCATATTATAGGTCCTATCCTATATTTATATTATACAGTTAATTTTCCAGTTAAAGATGATGTACAGCTTTTTACGCCGATGATACTGGTATAGTAGTAAGATATAAAAACCCAAATTTTGCTATCTCTAAACTTCAAAATAATATTTCTGAAATAGAAGATTGGTGTATCAACTGGAAAATGGCCAGCCATAAATGCATCCAAATCAAAACTTATAGTCAAAAGGAGAAAACCAAGAAAATACAAAACCAATAATCATCTCCATATTTTCGGCCAACAAATAAGAGAAAATTAATAAAGCAAAGTATCTTGGACTCCTCATCAATAGTAAACTTACCTTGAGTGTGAACATCTCAAACCCAAAATCTCTTCAGGCTGGAACTCATATTTTAAACTAAAAGCACTCATAGGACCTCAATCTAAACTTAAAGCTTAAAAGATTGGTCTAATAATAGAAATGTAGAGTAATCATTACGTATGTTTTCCCTGCCTGGTGTTCTCTCCAAGCGTCTGAAAAGGATTTTATTTAAAATGCGAAGTAGTGATTGTGAAGTTTAATGATTGCGAAGGTATTGTGCATTTGCTTTTGTCGTTCGATATCCATAATTGTTGTGTCGAGTTACGATTTTGGCATGATGTCACAAAAACGTAAAATTGATAGTGAGTGCAGAGTTTTTCAGTCTAAATGGGAAATTGCATATTTTTTCATAGAAGGGAAAAATAAACCACTGTGTTTGATTTGCAATCAAACAGTTGCTGTTTGTAAGGAGTTTATCTTGAAGAGACACTATGATACGAATCATAAATCAAAATTCGATTGTTTCACTGAAGAAATAAGAATGAACACATTGTCTTTAAAATCTGAACTTCAAGGTCAACAATCAATGTTTACTAAAGCTGTACATTAATACTTGACTGGTCTGACTTAATAGACAATAAACACTTGACTGATCTGAATGTAATGTTAGAGGGTAAAAATCTGATTGTTACTCAAATGTGTTCCTGTATTCAAGCCTTTGAAACAAAGTTGGGGTTGTGGGAAAATCGGGTAAAAAAAATCAAACTTTGGATCATTTTCCTCATTTAAAATCATTTGGCACAGTGAACCAAAAAAAAAAGTGGATCAATATTCTTAACTTCTGCAAAATTTGATCACGGAATTCAACAATCGTTTTGAAGACTTCCACAAAACGAATGAAATGAAATTATCAATTTTCAACAATCCATTCAATTTTGAAGCTTCATAGGCACCAGTTCATTTGCAAATGAAGTTGATAGGTCTTCAATCGGATAGTATTTTGAAGAGAAAAAAAAATTTTTAAAGAGATAAACGCTCTCACATTTTATACACAATATTTCAAAAGTTTGGATCAATACCCTGAATTTAAAAAAAAAAGCATGCAGCACGCATTCTGTGCTTGTTTGGTAGCAACTATTTATGTGAGCAGATGTTTTCCGTCATGAAAATAAATAAGAACAAACATCGCACAAGACTTACGAATGAACATCGCTAATCAATTCTTGAAATAACTACGATTAATATGATACCTAACATCAATAAGCTTGTCAAAAAAAAAAAAAGAAAGAAAGAAAGAAAAAAAAAGAAAAAAAAAAAAAAAGAAAATAGGTATCTAGATACTCGAGCTCATAATAATTACAATCTTTTAAAACTTTGATATGATTTTTAACAACCGTATATTATATACTATATAATTAAATAAACTGTTATAATAATTCAGTACATTTTTTTTTATTTGAATCTGACCGCCTACACATTCTAAATTTAATATATGGCCCTCTGCAAAATTGAGTTTGACACCTCTGAGTTAGATAGAAGCAACTAGGTGCAGTCTTCGTAATTTTGAAGCAGGAACCAAGTAGAAGACTCATAATACTTGGAATGCCACCCCCAGAGGTATCATCTCACTTGGAGGACATTGCGACAACATCCAGCTTAAACGCACCCCTGCCACCTTTATCGAATTCGCGGATCTGTGATTAAGCCGAGATTCAAACTCACTACCTTATTATAATGAGAACAGTTCTCTAACCAACCTGACCTCAGAGGATTTGGGGAATTTGAATTTAATAATATTAAAAAAAAAATAACTTATTTTTATTAAAGGAAATATGCATAATTCGCTCACTATCGCCGTATGTACGGCATCAAGAAAAGCTAAGGAAACAGAATTATTTATACAAGCATTTTTTTTCTTTTATCAAAATGTATATAATAACTCAAAGTGTATTGGATTCCATTAAAAGTGGCTCTAAATAGTATAAACGGGTACATGCATACCCTATGGTTATTTTTAAACTAGTGTAGTCAATGTTGAAAGTATTAATTATTTGATAAAATTCGCCGCGTATTCAGTTGGAGATTGGGCTTGAAATAATACCACTACAACATCAAATTAAACTGGACAGTTCTTTTGAACGTTATAAAATCGACATAGCTTTTATAAACATTTTGAGTTAAAATGTTGTATTCATTCTGTAATGTTAACAATTCTCAGATTTCCATTTTTAAAAATAACCACTTTCTTATTCATTTTATTAATTTCTTAAGAAGATAATGATTTAAGTGTTGATATGTGTTTTTCTTTTTTTATGTGTGTGTGTGTAAAGATTAGAAGAAGTATTCACATTTCAAAAAAAATCAATAAGATGGCATGTATCTCATGCGTGCGGGAAGGGTTCTATAAAAGACTTAAGAGTCTATTAAAATTAAATGAAACCGTTGAAAATACTGCCATATACATAAATTCAAAGTCTAAAAATTTTTGACCAATCCTATAAAATGAACTTGTATTTTATACAGAATACACTTTCTTGTATGAAATACATACATGGTTTTCGCTTAATAGTCATTTTTACATTCCTAGGATAATTAGACAGGAATCTACAGTTTACAGTAGATTCTGTGCTTATAGAAAAATTCGAGTTTGAAGTGAGAATCGAACGCACGAACTATTAAATCGAAAATAAACCTTAACCATTCAGCTTCCAACTAGGCATTCTACTTCGAATTGAATTTGTGATGCAATATAATTCTACTTTAATACATATATAAATTAAAATTCAGTCTGATTATATTTTAATATAATTTTTTATTTATATTTTAATAGTACTGTTATACAAACATTCTAAACTACAAAAAAGAAAATGAAACCCGTTCTGCTTTCTCTCTTAAGGAATCGTAGCTATCTATAAAAATCAGAAATATATTAAATGGGATCAAGACGATATATTTTTTTTTTTTTTTTATAATCAACAAAATATAATCTGGGTACACGGTTCTTTTAAGATATTTTTCACACATATATAATGCATGAGATTTTGAAAGAAAATTTATCTTTTATCTAATGTAGAATTTTTTTTTAAATTACAGAACTTTCAATTCTTATTTTGAAAACTGAGCATTTTAAAATGAATTTTTTCAGAAATATAAGTAGCAGTGTAAAAAAATACCTGTTAGAAATTGTTGAGCAAAAGCAGAATTGTATTCAAGAGCTCCTCATGGCAACGCGTGGATAGGATGTGTCTTTCTCAACGTGCATCATACAGAATCTTTTCCGAAAGATACTCTAAAAAGAAAAAAAATCAGAAGCTCGTCGACACGAGAAAAGGCTTCATTAATAGCTTCTATTTGTGTACTGAGAAAAAATATTTGACGCGCGATGATTGACAGCAGACGAAAGAACAGGGTTGCCTTATATCTTACTAGGTTCTAAAGATATCAATCCTTCGTTTGAATTTTGTTCTCTCTGTGGAAATAAGTAACGTGCTGCAAATGGCGTTTACGTAATGGATGATCTTTAGCTCACTAGCTAGACATTAAAAAAAAAGACAATTTAACCTCTTCTCTTTTCCTGATTCGCACTCTCTTCGATTTCCTTAAAATTTCAGGCGTGATTTTCCATTTCTTCACCTGCTGTCGTTAAAATCGGAAGAATTTCCCAGAAGACCAATAAGGATTTGATTTTGTTTGGAGTTTGAATTACTTTCGAAATAATGTCAATGAAAGTAATTAAAAATTTATAATATTTATTTCTCATTTTAAATATATTGATTAAAAGACTCATTTACTATTAAATGACACTAATGGACATTTCCTGGTGATATTCGCTTATCTATTTCTTACGTAAAACCTGTTTGGTATAAATTCAATTATATGTGAAAAACCTCAGAAAAATGTTGTCTTTAAAATTTCGCTAAAAAAGTGGGCATGTTATTTAGAATGAATTCGTTATCTATATATTTTAAAAGACAAAGTTAGTTAAGAAGTTCACCTTTGGCAATCAATCCTTAATTCAGAGATTGTAATATTGATAAGATAATGGACGTTGAATAACATATTTAAACCAATTTTTAATGAAATAGGACGAGCACATATTCGTGGAGATAGTTTTTCTTACTCTGATTACTTGATGCAGTTGACTATACCACGTCGAATAAACAGAAATCGATATCTGCAAACACATATCAAAAAATAAAACTTAAATAATTTTCTTTTGCATGAAATAATCAAAAATTAATGCAATAACTGTTTTCACTTGAAGTGCTATTGATTTTTATGGTGTGAAAAAAAGCACCAAAATATAAATTGTATTGAACTTTATTTTATGCATAAATAAACATATGAAATAGACCAATACCAAATTTTAACGATTTAGTGTTTAATGGATCTATTTTTAAAGAATTTCTTAGTTGTGAACCTTAAATTCAGTATAAAAATACAAAATATATAATTAAGTATTGAGTATAAGCTCCATATTTTTTCTAAGTTTTGAAACTATCTGGATATGTGAAATTCGTAGAATGATTTGATTTTTAGTAAAACCAAAATTCTGAGATAAAATATATTAGAATTACAAATATCGTATTGATTGTTATTTTCAAAATTTTTTATGAATTCAGGAAAGATTTATCTATATAAGCTACTTGTTCTTAAACTTAACATTATACCCATTTATATATATTTTTAAAAAAAAATTACGATGAAATTTAACACAAAAATATTTAAAAGCTCTATCGCATGCAATTTAAATTTCTCAGTATTTACATATTAACGATTTCTTCATAATAATTAGAATTGTTATTTGGGAGAATTCCCGAATTTCGTTGTACTTGATATGCATAAAATGACATCACATAAAATGACATTTTAAGTTTTTAGAAATCAAATCACAAAAGAAAACTGTAATTATGTGAAATTTTAATGATTTATATGCAAAAAATAATTAATTTTAAATAATATTCGCATAGTTTTAAGTTTTAGACTATAATATGTAAAATTTAAATATAGATAATATAAGTATATAAATTAAGTTTCAAAAAAAAAACTCGTAAATACTCATTAAAAATATGAAAATACAATTTAATTCTTAACATATTTTAATTGAAAAAATATCTTATCTTAGTTCAAAAACGTAGAAAATGTTGGTATTTTGAGCCATATTTTCATTTTTATCAGTTTTATTAGAATAATTAGGGTATTTACCTTTCACTCTCTCTCTTACTAGTAGACATCGCACACAGAAATACAAAACAGGCAGAAGTCAGTGGTCAGGAATATATTCTAAGCCTTGTCATTTTGAATTATAATGTCATGAATAAGTCAACAACCGAGCTAGCATTCTTTACAAGAATACCATCTCACAAAGAAATCAAGGGCCGCGTTGCTCTTCAATGGATCCCGATCCACTGCGATGTTTTTGGAAATGACCAAGGAGACAGACTTGCGTAAACTGGTTCCCTTATGATCCAGACAAATCCCCCTCTGCCTTTGCGTAACATCAAAAGTGTAATCCTCAGTAAAATAAAGGATGATAAGAGTTTCCCTTTATGCTGATGCGGCTATGTGGACAGGCAATGGAAAACTCTACTTGATGGGAACAATAAAATCCCTGGCTCCTAACTAAGAGCTGTTGGTGTCACTTGTTTCCGGGTGACAACTGGACATGAATACCTGCAAAAGCATCTGCATCGAATAGGTGTAATAGACTCTGCTAATTGTGCATTGTGCAATCATGGTGTTATTAATGCCGCTCACCTCAAGAACTGCCCTGAAGTTTTAAAGTTTATGACGGACAACTCTTCTGAAGCTATTAAAGAACTTTACTCTCGTTCATATACTTGTTCATCTTTTTATTGGGATGCTCGTCGATTAATGGCAGATATGCCGAGGACGAGCGTAGGATAAAAATAAATAAATAAAAAAGCACAGATAATAGGAATTTAAGACTAAAACTATCCATGTTATATATATATGTATGTATATATAATCATATCTACAAGATGATTCATGCTTCAAAAAGGAACTCTTCTCCGATCAGTATACCACAGTTTTGAGAAAATTCTGGAATAGATTTTAAGTACTTCAGAAAAGTACTGACGCAAAATTCTTAAGATTTATAATGTAAGAAAATATTAAAAAAAAATTTAAAAGTAGTATCCATAATATCTATATATGTAATAATGTATTTCTAAACGCTGTGAAGTGACTTAAGCCTATTTGACATCGGGATAATTTACTTGTCTACCAATTTCGGACACCAAAACATTTTCCAGAATTTTATTTTTCTTTTGCAAGACGTATATTATGTGTAAAAGTAGTTATCACTCATCAATGTCTTTATATAACCTAATTCGAAGAATTTTATGGAAACTTAATTGCTAGCGAAAAAAGTACGATTAGAATGACATTGGCATTACTAGCTATTTATCTTTCTTTTTAACTCCTTGTTTCTTTTATATCTGATTAAAAGAAATGTCTTCATTTGGCTTAGAGCCAAATAAAAAGAATCTACACTGATCATTGTTTATTTATAATCCACAGACTCTGCGCAGGGTTTTTTTTTTTTTTCCCTTAAGTAATATAGTAATCTGAACATTTTTATCCAGTCAGATTTAATATGTGACCTTGTATTCAATTTAAACTAGAGTACTGTCTCTTAAGCACGATACAAGTGCATAAAATATAGAAATGACTCATTAATTCAGAAAATGTTTAATTTATTTCGAAAAATTATTACCAGAAATTTTACTTCTTGAAAACAGTGTTTCGATTTGATCTAAAGTTGATTTATAGTTGAGAGGTAAAAACAAATAATATACACGATAACGAAAAATCTAAAATAGAAATGTGCAGTAAACGCTCATTGATACGGGTCGTAAGGACTGGGAAAAGTTCTTAAAATCAGAAGTCCATAAAATATAAAAATAAGTTAAATCTTAACTAATTTTCTTTTTTACTAAATTGCTCTCTTTATGAAATACTATTTGAAATAAAAAATTTGAATGTGTGTGTGTGTGTGTGCGTGCGTGCGCGTGTGTGCACGCTCGCATTGCTTAAGAAATATATTCACAAATTTATTCTTAAGAATTCATTTTTTCATTTTATTGATGAAAAGTCAGGTAAAGTAATATTTTTTCGGTTACAAAATTACTTTTTTAAAATTCCATTTTTAAACCCTAGCATTCATTATGTTTTCAATTATTCAATCATCTACACTTTTACGAGTAAATTACTCAAATTCACATATAAAAAAGTTTTGATATGAAATTTCAGTCAGCAGTGGTTTTTTTGTGGATACTTAAGTCACTTCAAATCTTCAAGTAAACGTTGTTGACTGTCTTAGTGAGCGGTTTCTTTGAAAAAATATTTATTTGTCAAAGTGACATGTGACATTCAGTATGCCTATGCTGCATTTCAGAAATTAATTCGCAAGCCATAGTCAATCCTTGTCAAAGCACCTTGCAATACTTGCATTTCAAGCTAAAGGATTGCATGGATTGTATGACGGGAATTAATTTTGGCTTCAGGGACTTCACAAGAATTGTATGATGTTCTCGCGATACTTTTGTGTACACGATTGTGTATTCTCACAATTGATTAAGCCTTTTTGGTAGATATGAATAAGCACTAACTGATCTAAATGTAAAATTACATGGTAAAAATCTGATTATCACTCAAATGTATTCATGTACTCAAGCCTTTGAAACAAAGTTGAGGCTGAGGGAAAATCAGGTAAAAAATCATTTGGCACATTGAACCCAAAAAATTGGAACAATATTCTCAACTTCTGTAAAATTTGATCTCGGAACTCAACAATTGTTTTGATGACTTCCACAAAATGAATGAAATGGAACTCCCAATTTTTAACAATCGATTCAATTTTGAAGCTTGGAAAGCACCATCTCATTTGCAAATAGAGTTGATAAATCTTCAATTTGACAATATTTTGAAAGAAAATTTTAAAAAGATAAACGCTCTTGCATCTTATACACAATATTTCAAAAGCTTGGATAAATACCCCCCCCCCGGGAATTAAAAATTCACAAATAATTCCTCTCCAGGATAGTTGAATAACACAAAACGCGTTTCTTTTAGACGACACATTTATTACACATAAACACACAAAAATATTGATTTAAATATATTTTTTAACAGATATACATTTTTTACATCGATTGGGAGCGGAACTACCACTACCCTTGGTGATCAAATACAGCAAAATCAACCTTTCACTCTCCGACACAAATATTCTATCTCGTCTTCGTGTCTCAAACTCTGGCATATAGCAAAAATAAAAGTTCTAGTTCCAATTAATTGTCGGAATTTTCGCACCTTCCCTTCAGTTTCCATTGCTGGGCACTGTCCCGCAAATGGAAAACCTAGGGAAAATAAATGTTTAAATGCTTAGAGTGTTTCTCTAATCTTTTCTCGCCATTCTATTAAGAGCCAAATAAAACAAAAATTCTAAACGTAATTAAATGTTTACCTATTTGAGAGTATGCTTCATTTTAAATTTATTCTTCTTTAATGCAAAAATAACCTATATTTTACTACTGCTATTATCATTTTCAAAAAATAAAAATCTCAATTGATTAGATATTTTGGCACAATGAAACAATGTAAGGAGATCAAAATCAATATTAACGTAAAAAAATCCCAATTATACAAGCATTATTCACCGGATTTTATGAAAATTTAATACACATATACTAATAAACAAATGAAAATAATCACATATTATATAATATTAAATATAAATATTATGATATCATGAAATATTTTCTTACAATATTCATCGTGAAAAATATTTAATCACTCTCATTAAGCAATGATAAGGTATCTTCGATAATATTATTATTGGACATAGCCAATACCTCGAGGTAGAACGACTTTATCTTCCCATTGGATAGTTAAAGATCCAATTAGGATGGTGTAAAGAAACCCTGCTTCCCCAAGGCTTTGTTTCCCTACTGGAGAAGGTCAAATGGAGACTGGAAGGCACGTGGAGGAAAAATCTGGGGTTCAGACCAGTCGGTGAATGAACCCAAATTAAAAATAAGAATTACAATCAAAATTCCAATAGTGAAGAAAACGTTAAGAAATTGGAGAATTTTCCTGTAAATAGAATGAGAAACAACAGTACAGATTTTGATAGACGAAGGAAGTCGCAATGTTATGAATGGGGCTCTCAACAACGGAAACCGGAATGTCCAAAATTGAAGCCTAAAAATGAGCATACAGCGACTATCAATAGCGTAAGTGGATTATCGGAAAATGAATATTTGTTATATACAATGAAAGGAATGGTGAACGGTTTTGAAATTTCAATACATCGTGATTCTGGTGCAAGCATTGATATTGTGAGTCGGAAATATATTAAACTTGAGATGTTTACAGGATAAAATGTGTGGATCTAATAACCTTTGGATCTTGAGCGTACGCGCTTACCAATAGCCGAAGTGGAACTAACCAGTGAATTAGGTTATGTGAAGACAAAAGCAGCTCTAATATGTAATGAATTGGATAAAGGAAGATATCTTCTAGGAAATCATACAGCTGCAGCGTTTAACAAAATCGATAGGAATTCATATTCTGGCCAGGGAAAACCATTACACCCGGACAGTCCTCAAGGTCAATACCTAAGACCACAGAATCCTTAGCCTGATCCTAAACCACCATATACTGCTCCTGAGAGATCTAATGAAAGCTATCAGCCCTGGTCAAAGAAACCAGCCACAGCTGATGTTGTTATCATTTCCAATGATTCAACAGAGACTGCAGATGATGCAAACATACTGCATAAGCAGCTGGTTGTACTCAATTTTAAAACTAAGCTAGAATGTATCGTGAAACTGAATTGATAGAAAAACAATCGAGGAATAGACAATCACCTTCTGTTCGGAGTGGGTCTCAAACTACGAAAATTAATGCCTTTGTATCTCAACCTTTTAGGGATCATCCAACTCCTCAAATAACAATGCCCAACGCAAACTAATTCACCTGCAATTGCTCTTGTTGCAGCAAAAGTTATCTCGGAATGTACCAGTATCTGGGCAACAGCCAA
The DNA here is from genome assembly GCA_030067965.1 of Latrodectus elegans. Lineage (NCBI taxonomy): Eukaryota > Metazoa > Arthropoda > Arachnida > Araneae > Theridiidae > Latrodectus > Latrodectus elegans. The sequence goes on from CM057812.1 coordinate 43,763,538, forward strand.
CAGTTGCTCAAATCCTTATGGACAACCTGCTCCGTATCCAGGATACAATTATGCTGGTGAACGTGGCTTTCAGTAAAATTTCCAGCTATTGCTCCTCAATAGCTCTTCAAGTATTGAAAGATTTTTAAAGAAAACTATCTATTTTTTGAAATTTAAACTTTTTTTACGTTTTAGTGAAATTAATTTGTCATGTACACATTTAAATGCCATTCAAATTAGACAATTTTCCAAACAGTTAAATGTACAAGATGTACAGTTTAGGGTGACGGTTTTTACCTTTAGTTTATATAGCACATTTATTTTTCATATTTAATTTCACTTGTAATATATTTTTATAGTATTTACTCACTTTAAGAAAACAGAAAAATATTTGAAATACTTTTCTTTCTTAATACAACTATGCGAAAAAATTTTATAATCAAAATATAATTAGCAATTTTATAAAATTATTAAATTAATCATTTTTATTATGAGTTATGAAAGAATTATTATAGCCTGGGAGGCTAAATAAAAACTTAGAAAGTTTAATTAATGCTATCAATTAAAATGTTATGTAAAAAAATTTTTTGCTTAACAATTTGATTATTTGATTTAATTGCAAAAATTCCATAAATATAATAACATACATATATATCATTTGAAGTGATATATTTACTGTATGTTAAGTTGAATTTGTATGTTTACAACACACACACACAATGTAGTAGAAATCATTATTTGAAATTTTATCTTGAATACTCTATGATGTATAAATTATGTATTTGGAAAATTTTAGGTGACTGTTTAATTTAGAAAATTTTGTATATTTAGAAAAACATCTTGTGTTTAGTTTTTAAATAAATAATTATATGCTTGCACATTTGTTTTATATAATGTTAATATTTGTGTTTGTATTAATCAAGTAAGAGTTTTTTTTATATAGTTTTTAAAGTCTTTTGTTAATTTTTAAAGCAATTAGATACACAGTCTTTTTCTTACTTTATTTTGCCTCCTAATGAAATAGTCATGGTACTCATCTTAGTTTATTATGATGTGTGGGGGGAAAAAAACAAGAAACTAACTAGAAGAAAATGTTCTGTTTCTTTTCAGTATGATTTTTCCTGCTTCCATGCTGAAAAAAACCTTTAAAGAGGCAGCTATTATGACTGTAGTGGAGACCAGAAGGCGTGGAAAGGCATATACGAGGGTCACTCTGAAATTTTTGATACAACAAGATTTTTCAAGTTTTTCAAAATTTTAGATGTGTTCAAAGTAGTCTCCTCCAGCATCATCACTTCTGTAGACGAATTTTCCACAGATTAAATGCCTCAAGCCATTCATGTCTGGGAACAGATAAAAAAAATTCATTTATAGCCACATCAATCTCTTCTTCTGAATGAAAACGACGTCCGCGTAAGTTCTTTCTTAGATTAAAGAATAATCAAAAGTCGCACATAGCTAGATCAGGTGAATACGGCGGATGTTCGATCACTTTCATTTGTTTTTAAGAAACTCAATTGTTAATTCGACTGTATGTGAAGATGTATTGTCATAGTGAAGCATTAGTCTTCTAACATTCAGTTCTTGTAGAACTTCTGGAAGACATTTGGTGGTATACCAGTTTGCTGCTACTGTCTTCTGTCCCTTCAACTTGATGGCTTTAACCAATCCCGTACTTCTGAAGAAAATGGCATACATCACTTTTTTCAGTGCGCGTTATTTTTTCACCATTGTCGGTGTGGGATAATCTTCAAAGACCCATACTTTGCTTTCTTGACGTGTTGGAACGTCAAAAAACGGTATGTACGTTTCATCACCTGTTACAATTTTAGAAATGATACGGTGGCCACCATCATTTAACAATTTAAGAGTTTCTTTACTGATTCTGACATACTCCTCTTTTTGGTGTTCAGTTAGATCATGGAGAACCCAACGGCAAATTACTTTTTCCATATGTAATTCTTCATGAATGATTTTGTGTATGGCTGCGGATCCAATGTTAAGTTCCTTCTGTATCATTTGATAGGTATAGCGATTATCATCCATTAACATTTTTTGTATGGCAGACACATTATCCAGGATTACTGGCGACGGCGGCATTCCTGTGTCTTCTTCATGTTGAAGAAAATTGCGACCTCTTCTAAATTCTCTAAACCATCTGAATACAGTAGCACGAGCTGGAGATTCATCACCAAATGCTAATTGCAAGCGTTGAACGCATTCTTCTTGATTTAATCCTGCTTTAAAATCGTAGAAAATGCTCTTGCATCAACTCTATTTTCCCATTTGTTTAAAATTTATTCTACGCTAAACAAGTTGAAGTAAGTCAGTAAAAAATCGTCTTCTGTGTTAAAACACTTTGTATTTTAAAATTAAATCGTTATTTTTATTTCGTAAATTTTCTTCTGCGCGTATCTCAAAAATTTAAGAGAGTAACCCTCGTATATATATATATATATATATATATATATATATATATATATATATATATATATATATATATATATATATATATATATATATATATATATATATATTATAAAATGATTCTGGCATTAAATGATAATTAATAAAATATTGCTTTGTCTCTTTTTATAGCGTATACTCTAATCCACTATAATTCAACTTAGAACTATTTATAAAATACTTTCTTATGAAAAATTAAATTAAAATACTTTCTTATTACAAACGGTCTTAAAAAGAGAAATTATTGAAAGATGGGACACGTCCTCAGAATGAAAACATCTAATTATAAGAATATCACTTATGTGGACACCTGATGCACACAGCAATAAAAACCAGCGTAAAATAATTTATAAGTAGATTATCCCAAATGAAAGAAGTATTCGATGAGTCATCCGATGAATTCTCAGAGAATCAGCCAGGGCCAGAAAGGATGGTAAACGGTTATGACCTCATGAGAGTCACAAGACCACAGATTATCAAACCACAGATCTACAAATCAAGTTTCTGGGACATTAGGTTCTCAGTTTTTTTTTTTTTTTTTTTTTTAAAGAATTTGTAGAATTATTTTTGAACTTGGTCTGTCTTCAACAAACTACTGGAGTTTTAAAAATTCAAATAAGGACATATCAATATCTGAAGTAGTAATTATGTATGAACTTTCCTTTAACAGCTATATATATACATATATATATATATATATATATATATATATATATATATATATATATATATATATATATATATATATATATATATATATATATATATATATATATATATATATATATATATATATATATATATATATATATAACAAATCATAATCTAAAATTATAAACCAAATTCATCATCAATCATATTTTTCAATTATTGCCGATTCAAAAACTATAGTTAATCACCCTCTTGTTGAAGAATTTTGCAGGTTTCTTTTGTAATTTAAAATCAGAGAATTAAGACAAGTTTAATGATTCTTGACAATTATTCCTACTCAGAAGCATGACTCCCCATAATTTCCTCAAATTCATTTTTCTATACTTTTGAGTGTAACAAACTGAATGTAAGAGAATAATTACTGCAACGCAAGTTGGAAAATATAATAGATTGAATAAACTGTGGGATTCTGAAAACAAACCCATTTACTTATCAATTGTTCTTCTCTTATTCTATCTTTACAGCAAAATGTGGAAAATTCCCTCAAAAGTTAACATTTTCACAAAAATTAAATAATTTTACATTTTTTATGTCAGCCCATATTAAAGGAAAATTTTCCTGTAAAAGAGCAGAAAAAGTGAAATATTTTCTTTAGAAGGTTGTTTTACATATATTTCACTTGCCAGGCAGGGGAGTTACATCATTATACTCTTGCCTTCAGTTCATTTTGCGGAGTAGATCCCCACCATGGACGAGGATGCTTAACTGTTTGAAATTTACAGTAAACTGAAGGTCAGTATCGAATCTGTTATCATGGCATGGGAAACCATAGAATAACAGCAGAACATATATGAAACTCTTGTAATTAAAATCAGAATTAAGACAAGTTTAATGATTCTTGACAATTATTCCTATTCAGAAGCATGACTCTAATTTCATCAAATTCATTTTTCTATGTGTTTATGTGAATCCATGCACATTAGTGCAAATGTTGATAAAAAAAATTAACATTGAGGATATAGTAGAAATTAAGATATGTGTAGTTTTCTATTAAATTGTTCAGACTAGTTTATAATTAAAATTCATATTCTGGTATGAAGTCATAATATCGATTCTATGTAAAAATAATTCCCTAATATGAAAGTAAATGCAATATTATTCTTATAAAATTACTACATGATATTATAACTGTATAATATTAACTATTTTATACTTGGTTGATGATTGC